>ML105718.1:0-22428 GCA_003697995.1 Taxidea taxus jeffersonii | reverse complement strand
TTTTTTTTGGCTTTGCTTGGATGTCAAAAGCATTAAGATCTGTATTAAAAATTTCTTTTTGCAAATATAGGCCAATCAAATGCACAGCGTAATTTGGCAAGCCAAGGTAAGAATGATAACTGTGCCTACGCTAGAAAGCAAAAACCTCGACTTGAAGTTTTATTTCAGAGTAACAGACATGTCAGGAGGGCTGGAGTCTACATCCAGATGGATTTTCACTCTGTGTGAACCTGGCTTGTCCCATCATGATTTCTGTTCCCTTGGTCTCCCATACGTAATTTAAGAACAAAAGTGCATGAGGGGATAGATGTGAGGACAAATAAGTGATTCTGGAGAAATACAATTCACGTTCATCGTTTTTGGAATTCCAGGACTCTAGGGTCAAACTAAAGCAACAAATGCATTAGCAGCTGGGCTGTAGACGCTCATTTACTGTCCACAAATATGAATAGAAGGCCTACTATGTGCCAGGCCCTCTTCTGTGTGCTGGGTAGAAGTGTGTGTCAAACGCAGAGGAATTATAAGGAGACACACATGAATGAAGGAGAGGCCCACAGCCCAAAGAAAGGCCGGGCAGCTTCCTCACGGACAGCACTGAGCTCCAGCTCACAGTCTCAGCGAGTATGGTCAGTCTGTCTCTTTTAAAAAGCAGGAATGCTTTCAAGCATTAAAGAGCAGAGACAGGGAGACAGAGAGACCATGGGGGCGGGGGACGGCGGGCATGGAGATCTTTTTTTTTCTGCCAGAACCTAAGTCCATTTATATCATTTGTCAAAAACTTCTCATTCACTGAAATAAAATAAAACACCAGGTCTGTTAAAGTATTGAGTGTAAATAAATACTCAGTAGGCATTGGAGGGACACTGAGCACCCGGGTAGGCAGAGGGTGACTAGGTGAAGACCCTCGAGCCATGTCATTTGAGGGATGGTTGAGGGAAAGGTGGTTAACCTAAGGAGAGGTACCACCTGCTATGAGCTATCCGGCAGGCGGTCACAGCGCGGGAGAGAAGTTATGTGCTGTGGTTCAGATGTAAAGAATCAGAATCAGTGGGTGAGATGGACAGGACACAAATTTTGACACAATATAAGGACAGATTCTCCAGTGAGAATCTGCCCCTGCAGCTAGGGTAAGCCAGTGTTGCTCAGGCCAGGAACTGGCTGCCGGACTTTGCTGGTGGTCTGCTACCAGCCATGTATAGAAACCGAGAGCGGGCACTTAGAGACCTTTGTGGCAACAGGCATTGTTGTGGCAACCAAGGGTTTCCACATCTGGTTGAACGGGGGAGAAATTCTTGTCAAACCCCTCTGGTGAATCATGTGCCAGTCACGAGCACGAGGACCGTGTTACGAGGTGGCTCTGTTAACCTGAGCTTGTCAAACTGAAAGCATTACACAACCCAGGGCCCGTTGCTTTCATCAGTTAAAGATTACTTAATGCCTCATAACTTTCAGGATAAAATTATTGCAAATGGCTATTGATGAGAAGCTGAAGATGAATTTTTTTTTAGCACAGTGTCACTGGTTTCATTTTGAATAACAGTTGAAAATTAAAGATCGGGAAGCAGCTGACTCTGTTTCAAAAACCACTTCTGGGGACGCATGGGTGGCTCAGTTGGTTGAGCGGCTGCCTTCGGCTCAGGTCGTGATCCCGGCATCCTGGGATCGAGTCCCGCATCGGGCTCCTTGCTCGGAGGGAAGCCTGCTTCTCCCTCTGCCTCTGCCTGCCACTCTGTCTGCCTGTGCTCACTCCCTCTCTCTCTCAAATAAATAAATAAATAAATAAATAAATAAACCACTTCTGTTCCCACCAACCAAGCTCTGGTCTGTCTACAATGACCAATAGGTAAACAAAACATAGAAACAATTTAGATGTACATGCCCTCCCCCACCAGAGAGTAATACTGTTGTCAATCCAGCCTTACTTAGATTAATTAGCAAGCAAGAAGATAACCCGTTTGTTGCACCAAAGTAATGATGCCTGGTGTCCATTCTGACTGCATGTAGAGGGATTTAATATAGGGACTGCCCATTTTATTCAAAATGTATTATTCTAACACAGAAGGACAAATATTTACTAGTGTGAAAGCAATTCTTTCTGTTAATCACATATAAATGCACACCTGTAATAAACATTTCCAGTTTTGGCAATTCATTTTTCTAGGCTATATTTGCTTTGATGACATTTATTGAAACATCATTTTATGTCTGTGAATTTAACGGTAAAAAGCAATGGCTTGTATTTTGTGTGTTTCTTGTTTGTGCTTCCAGGAATTCATCTTCACTGCGTTTTGCAAACATGGTGGTCTGCATTGGATTGGAGACTTTGAAAGCTGGTCCTTAGCCACACAAAGAGAAGCACTGGGACAAATGTCCAACCAGAGCTGGAGGGCCCACTGCCATGAAGCTGCCCTGGGAAAAGCCACCTCAAGACATGGGGGACACGAGCTCATACGGCCTCACAGTGCAGTGTCTGGACACAGCAGGTCCTCAAGGTCAAATACTAACCCTGAACCCGTGAACACCATGGAAAGTGTACACACCTGAAACCACCAGACCTATGAATGGTATACCCTGCAAGTCGACTTTTTAAAATCCTACATAGTTCATGGGAGGCAAAAGAGATTGTTGAAGGCTCAAAACCATGTTGGGTGAATCAAGCTTGATGGAAAGAGCTTTTTAGCCTTGAAAAGTCAAAAAAAAAAAAACAAAACAACCCCAAAACTCAAGAATATGTCAACACTGTGTTCAAAAACTCTTACCATGGTTATCGTGGCAGAAGTTAAGAGATCTACACTGAGAGGCTCCAACTAAAACTACAACTAACAGGGAGAAGGGGTATAAAGGCAGATCCTGATTCAAAAAAGAATTTCTCAACCATTATAACTGCTCAGAAATGACGAGAGCGCTGTCTCATACGGCAGTGACTTCCCCATAAGACTAGGGGCATTTGAAGCTGTAGGGGAGAGAGATGCTGGCTACGGAAGAGCCTGCATTCTGTTGGGGTTTTAGTGATTTCTCCAGGGACTGTCGTAAGCCTTGTGCCATGTAGTATGTTTACTCCAACCTCACAGCTAATCTAGAAAATAGGTGTCCTTATCCACACCTAATAAATAAGAAATCAGAAGCCCTGCAGAGTTACATAACATGATCACGGAACTACAGAAATGGCAGGCCAGAGGTGACATCATGTTCTAGCTGACTTCATGCTCTAACCAGAACGTGACATTGTCACCGAATCTGAAAGTCCATAATTCAATGTACCCCAAAATGTGGAAATGGGATGAGAAACCTACAAAGAGAAGAAATACCTCCAAGATCAAAGTGACCACATTTTTTTTTTAATTTCACATGCCATGAGGTACATTTTGAAGTTTGAGGCTCTTCCTTTCCTGAAGACTTCTAGAACACAGTGTGCAAACGCCTCCTCTCTTCCTTCCATTTGCTGCTTCCTCTTCTATAACTTTCTCCCTTCTCACCTCCAAGTATCCAGAACTCTCATGCTGCTAGGATAGAACAGATCTCATTGGTCTCCTGAAGCCAGTCTGGTGTCACCTCTCTGCACTGTCTTCAGAGAGGTGGCCAGAGACAGAAATGTTTAGCCCACAGGAATGTACTACAATGAGGAATATCTGGCACCTGGAGAAAGATTCTTTTTATACAGATCTTTCCAACACACTTGACCATACCACAGAGGGCACTACTGAGCGCCCTCTGGTAGAGTTGGTCCTCCTCTGGAGTAATATCAATCCAAGCACCTTTCAGCAGTAGTTTTCCTGGAAAATACACAGATTCATCTACTCAAGTTTTAGATAAAGATTTGCAAGTCCTCTTTTGTAAAGAGAAGTCTGCTAAGCCAGGTCATCATTTCTTTCATCCCTGCAGAAACAGGAACAGAGGTCCCAAGATTCTGACTCACCGTCAAGTGCCCTGACCCTGAGCAACCCAGCCCAGTCCTGGTCGTGAGCAAGCTGGCATTCTTCTGTCTGCTCTCTCTCCATTGCTTTTGATTTTTGCACACCCTGAGTCATCTCTGCAGATTCCATGTGACCAGCTGGGTAGCCAGCATCCAGCTCTGTGTCGCTCGCCTTGATGGATGTGTGTCCCCTTAAGTATCTGCTCAGGGCACCTGTTCCTCCACCCTGTAGAGGGCCAGCGACTCTCCATCTTCCCTCTCTCGCCTTCAGCACTTGGCCCATTGGGATGTTACTAGCAAAGCTTTCCCTTTCTCATAATGGATCTGTCTGATTGTGTAACTCTGTCCGTTTACTTCGGACAGCATTTCCAGCTCTGTCTAATCTCCAAACAAATGAATAATTTTCACTTGTGCATTTCAATGAGCTTGGGAAACATTCAGGGTTCAGAGGTACAGCTAGAAATATTTCCAGAAAGATGAGTCAAATAATGTTGGAGGTGACTGGGAAAGAGAAGAAAGGGTCCTGCCATGCCTCTCATGAGCCAACAGCCCTGACATGCCCTTTGGGGTCACTGTTTCCAGTTTGCAAGTCCTTGGCTGCTGAAATGAAATATCTGTCTCTTTGTTCTGCCTCCCACTTTCTCCTCTTTTTCTTCCTCCTCTTCCTCTCTCCTCCAGTTTCCCGCCTCCATGCAGGACATTGCCTAATGCCCACTGATAACCCACGAAGCCTCGCTTAGTCTATCAGGAGATGCCTCTTCTGTAAATGTTCAGAATCCTGCATATTTGCCAGCAGGGTGACTGCTTTCTAACGAAGGATGAATGTCCTCTTCCCCAAGGATGTGACTGGGAAAGGGGCCAGAGAAGACCTTTTACTTTTCTTCTCAGGGATACTTTACTTTTCTTCTCAGCCTTCTCAAGGCTGCCTTGAAAGGACACCAATTTCCAAAATATCCAACAAAAATACTCCTAAGACACTTCTCATAAAAATACATGCCAAGTGTGGGCTAAAATAAATTGAGAAGATTTGCCTGTACAATAGCTTCAAGAGGTCTTAAAGCTGTCAAAAATGGCAGAATGATCTGACACTCATCAAAGCATTCAGTTAACCAAACCCATAGACTCCAGGGCTTTCAAACCTATGAGAGTAGGGGCAAATCATTTGATGGACTTGGACTCCAAAAGTGAGTGGGAGTAGACGTGCCTCCCAGATGCAATGGGGTCCATGCAGCCCTAGAGAACAGAAGCTAGCCACAGGGCCGGGCTTTGCCTACAGGGTTGGTTTGCACCATCCATGTAATCTGCAGAACCTTGGCAAAAAGTATTTTGAATGTGAGAAAACAGGAGAAACTATGCCGGGACCCAGCTGGACGGAGTTCACCTGCCTGTGGGGAGCAGGGTGTGCTGGTTCCAGAGCCAGGCCTGTTCTTGGCTGCTGGAGCCCAGCAGGACTCCGACGTGAAGCCTTTGCTCCCTCGCTTTACAAGCAGCTCCAGCCTTGAGAGCCAGTTCAGCCACCTGACCAGAAGGCTCGAGCTCTCTCAAAGCTGGGAAGCCCCCAGCTCTTCCCATTTCTCCATCACAGCACACGTTCCACCTGTTCTCCTTACCCTCTCCCCTCCCCAACCTCTCCCTCCTCCTGCTCTTTTCCCAGCTTCCTCCTCTCCTGCCCAGCCTTTGCCTGTTCATGTTTTCCAGACCTCTCTCTGGCCCACTGCTCTTCTCAATCTTTATACCCTTCCTGGACAAGCTCGCCCGTTTTCATGGCTTCGACCCTCCACACTGAGTTCCTGCAAATCCAGAGCCCCAGGTGGAACCTTGGGCTCGCTCCCTACCACCTCTGCACTTCTCTAGGGCCCATCCCATTCTGTGCTTCCTGATTTCCTACTGTCTTGGCCCCCTTTGCTGAAACACCCCCTTCTCCCTGAATCTTTGCCCTGGACATTGTGTGGAGTCGAGAAGGCACCGTGGTGAGGTGGAAAGGCATGGACTGTGAAGGCAGGTATGACTGAAGTTCTTTCTCTACCAAAGAAGAGCTGTGTGTCTCTGGATCACCCGTCTCCACTCTCAGTTTCCTCACCTGGACAATGAGGCCAGTGCTGCAGGGTTGGCATGAAGATTAAATAAGGCGATGCCTGTGAAGTGTTCTGCACCTGGCTTTCCTCATCGCTGGTCTTAAATTAGTGGGACTGATATAATAAAAATAATAACCACAATATGATAGCTGTAGCAGTGACCATGATAATGTGGTGACTGGACACTGTCATGCCCTTGCCAGTGTCTGGCTTCCCCAGCCCAGGCTGGACACACGTCGTCAGCCATTCCCAAAGCCTCAGCAGCCTCCTGTTCTTGTCCCACTCAGGCCCCTCTCTGTGTGCTTTCATCATTAGAATAAATCTCTTTACCACCCTTAATGAACCCCCACATGAGACAGGACATTCCAATAATAACAAAAAACATCAGAAGTGCAAGAGGCAACAAAACTATTTCTCCACTGGCTTCTCAAAAAGCTAACTTTTGAACCCTCTTCTGCTCCCAGCTGCTTGGGTAGATCGGTACAGCTGCACTTGGTCAAGGGTCCTGCGGTGGCTGGTGAAGTGAGGGGCCTTGAGTGGGGTTCAAAGAGGAAAACAGGACAGAGTATAATCGAAGACAGAAGAGATGTTACCACAGGTTGCACATTCTGTCCTTGACCATGGAGCCAAGGACTCTCAAAGGCACCTCATGGTCTACCTGATGCCAACCTCAAAGAGTAAGGATGTCCTCTGAGCACACTGATCTCCCTTAGAAACACAAAAGGCATGTCTATGATAAACTGATAGAAGTATTGTGGGTCTGTCTTTTCAGTTTAAAGGTATTTTCAGGGGCACCTGGTGGCTCAGTGGGTTAAGCCTCTGCCTTCAGCTCAATTCATTATCTCAGGGTCTTGGGATATAGCCCCACATCGGGCTCTCTGCTCAGCAGGGAGCCTGCTTCCTCCTCTCTTTCTGCCGGCCTCTCTGCCTACTTGTGATCTCTCTCTGTGTCAAATAAATAAATAAAATAATTTTTAAAAAAGTGTTTCATTTCTTAACTTTGAACACCTATTAAAGAAATTGTTATTTCATACCTTTACAAATGTATCTTTCTCCAGCTTCAGGTAATGCCCTTCCCCTCTGTTCCAGAATTCCATGACTTGTTGAACACAGATCTGCTTGGTTTTTACTTTTTACTTTTTTTTTTTTAATCCCAACAAAGACCTGTTAATGCCATCCACACCACTTCTGCCCTCAGAGATGAGTCATGCTCTCCACCATGCTTCCTCTTTTCAGGCAGAGGACCATCCCCCAAGAAAGCACCATCCTCCTCATTTAACTGGAGTATAGGCCAATGTCAGGCAACTGCAGCTAACTGACCTCCCAATATGGTACCTGACTCTATACGTAGTACCTAAAATTGTGCTCTCTAACCTTCTTCTTTTCTTAGAGCACATAGAAAACAATACCATTCGTGTGGTTCCCTGGAGCAAACAGATGATGCAGCTCACAGCTGGCAGCAACTATGCCCCAGTTCTAGGGGTGGGGGTGGGGGGCAGGACCTGTATGACTGCCCCCAAGAAGTAAGGAGATCTATATCTCAGACACACCTGTAACCCATTTGCAGCAGCTCAGCACGCCCTGGCACCCCTGTTGAGAAGCACTACCTAAAAGATTATCCTATTGCCCAAGAGACCAATAGAATGTTCATTCCTTTAAATAAGATCTTCTCTTCAGGAAGTCCCAAGTCTATTTTTCACCTCAGCGTTAGTGTCTCTGACATATGTCTCCCATTTAGTAGTCAGGGCTCGGTCATCCTCAGCAAGAAAGATGGCCTGGTGGCCATGGTAAAGAATCAGGAGCCATGTGGATGCCAAATCCATGGTTCAGCAGCCACAGCCTCTGACTCACTCGCACTGAATGACCTGTGGAAAACCACCGGACTTTGACGGGCCCTAATCAGACGAGCCAGAAAATGATATCAGAATAGGTTTCTACTGGAAACCAAACACTGTGTGAAAATTGAGACTTCCTGAGCAGATAAATTAAAAGCAAGCTCTACAGGAGTAGCATGACAAAAGCCATATGTTGTACTTCAGCAGATGCAAGACAGAAAATAACCATCGCCTATAATATCACACAGTGTCACAGCCTTGCACTCCTATAAACTGCTGAACTGTGTCAACAAAGGCACCTGGCAACTGTTCTTTCTGTGTCAAAAGCATTAAGTTGTAAAGGCTGAGGACTCTGAAGCCAGGCATACCCAGGATGGAATCCTGACTCGAATCCATGTTGACCCTGTGATGGTAGGCATGTTGCTCCCATGAGGCTCAGTGGTCTTATCTGTAAAATAGGATAAATGCTTCCTCTAAATTATGTCCACCAACAAATTTTAACAGAAATCCAGCAATGATCCTTGACTTTCAAAAAAGCACCAAGAAAAAAAGGAAAAGATGCTAATGAGTAAAAGCTTAATGGATAAACAGTAGAGGCCATCACTCCAAAGGCAACAGTAGAACAGAGAGGCCCCACCTGCCACCACAGTTTTACACAGTAAAACAGTTACACAGTTTAACACAGAAATGTTCACAGAAAAAAAAATTATGTACAAAAATTGGAAAGGAAAAGTTCCAGTTTCAGACCAATATGAAGTAGATATACTTTTTCATATTTTCCTTGTTAAAACCTGTTTTATTTCTGCTAAAATGTTTCTCCTGCTAAAAAACCTGAGCATTATATGTACAACAAACATAAGAACTTCAAAAGGTAGTGAGAAGAATTTAGACTGGATAGGGACCTTGGAACCCAAGAAACACCATGGCAGTGAGTTACATGGGATTTCTTTTTGCCTCATATATCTCAGACAGGGTGCAGGAGAAGTCAACAACTCAGGAACATTAGTGGGAACAGAAGAAAGGAAGGGAAGAAAGGAAGGAAGGGAGGAAAGAAGAGAAGAGAAGAGAAGAGAAGAGAATAGAAGAGAAGAGAAGAGAAGAGAAGAGAAGAGAAGAGAAAAGGTCAAGCTCCCCAAAGCCAGCTCTCTTTAGCAAAAGGAATAGCAAAGGGACAACCTAGAAAGATAGAGGTGTCTAGACAATAACCTTACCATCCTAGAAAGACACCATGAAAAAATCATGGCTGCACCCCCAGCCCCATTGGCAAAGGCTGAATGGGAAGCCTAGACTTTCACCTTCACCTGACTGTGACATGGAGACCTAACTCACCCATACACATGTCCTCCCCTGCCAAGTGCAGTATCACTCAAAAAAGCCAGAGTTTTCATCCAGGCTCTAATGAGCAACTACCCCATAGAGTCAGTGAAGGCTGTGTGGGAATTCTGAACTTTGATCCCCAGGAAAACGTAGTAAGGAGTCCTTTCATACAGCTGAGTGGGGAGTCAGGATTTTCATCACCACCCTGTGGAAGCAATGACTCCTCACCTGTGTGGTATATCAATGGAGGCCTCATGGGGAGCAGAAGCAAGGCACCCCTCTCCTCCCAACCAGGGTGGTATCATCAGAGGCCAATTGGGGAGCCTAAATTTCCACCCCTACACAAGGAGTAACAAGGTGCCCTTTCTCATCCCTTCACCTCACTCCAGGGTGTCAACAGAGGCCAAGTGGGGAATTAGGATTTCCACACCCACTGGCAATAAAGAGGCAGGACTCTCCTTCACTTCTAATGTGATATCAGACAAGGCTTGCTGAAACAGACTTAAGAAAGACCCAGAGCCTCATAACATAATACCAGAAATGCCTAGAATACGATCAAAAATTACTCAGCATACCAAAAACCAGAAAAATCTCAATGTGAGTAAGAAAAGACAATCAACTGATGCCAAAACCAAGATGACACAAATATTGGAATTGTCTGAAAAATATTTTAAAGCAGCCATCATGAAAATACTTCAGTGAGTAATTATGAGCACACTTGTAACAAATGAAAAAAATAGTCTTACCAAGAAATAAAACATATAAAGTAGAATCAAATAGATATTCTAGAACTGAGATATTCAATAACCCAAATTAAATGTCAATAGATTGGCTCAAAAACAGAATGGCAAAACCAGAAGAAACAATCAAAGAACTTAAAGATAAAACACAAAAAATATCCAATCTCAGTAACAGAGAGAAAATACACTATTGAAAAGATTAATAGAACCTCAGGGACATGTGGAAAATAACAAAAGGTATAGCATTTGTACTTTCAGAATCCCAGAAGGAAAGAAAAAAGAGGGTGTGGTTTAAAAAAAGAGCTTTTTTAAAAAGGTACTCAAATAAATAATGCTGAAAATTTACCAAATTTAGCAAAAGATGTAAACTTCCATATTCAAGATTTTGAGAGCCTAAAAATGCAAAGAAATACACAACCAAGTCATAGCATAACAGAACTTTTGAAAATTAATGACAAAGAAGATGTCTTAAAAGCAGTGAGAGAAAAGCAAGATCTTATACAGAGAAAACAATTCAAATGACAGTGGATTTCTCTTCAGAAACCATGAAGGCCAGAAGGAAGTGGAAAAGCATTTTTCAAGTGCTGAAAAAAAAGAACTGTCAACTCCAAATTCTATAGCCAAAAAAATTATTTTCCAGAATCAAAAGGGAAATAAAGACATCCTTGAATGAAGGAAAACTAACAGAATTTGTTACTAGCAGATCTATCCTAAAAGAATGGCTAGGGAAAATCTCTAAATAGAAGGGAAATTATTAAATTAATAAAAGGAATGTGGAACATCTGGAAGGAAGGGAGAACAATGGAAAGAGCAAAACTATGGGTAAATATTATAGACTTTACTTCTGCTTTTGAGTTTTTGAAACATTGTCTGATATCGTCCTCAACATATATAGAAGAAATGATTAAGACAATATTATGTGGTGGAGGACAAAGGACTTTAAGAGAGGTAAACTGTCTATACTTCACTCAAACTAGTAAATGTGATAAGTTATTTATGTATCTTTTAATGCCTATAGCAACCATTAACAAAATTTTCAAAAGGACACTCATGTGGACTATAAATCGAACTGGAGTTCTTTTTTTATTTATTTTTATTTTTTTTATAAAGTATAATGTATTACTAGCCCCAGGGGTACAGGTCTGTGAATCGCCAGATTTACACACTTCACAGCACTCACCATAGCACATACCCTCCCCAATGTCCATAACCCCACTACCCTCTCCCTATACCCCTCCCCCAAGCCCCCCTTTGTTTTGTGACATTAAGAGTCTCTTTTGGTTTGTCTCCCTCCCGATCCCATCTTGTTTCATTTTTTTCTTTTCCTACCCCCCAAACCTCCCCTCGCTGCATCTCCACTTCCTCATATCAGGGAGATCATGATAGTTGTCTTTTTCCGATTGACTTATTTCACTAAGCATAATACCCTCTAGTTCCATCCACGTTGTCTCAAATGGTAAGATTTCATTTCTTTTGATGGCTGCATAGTATTCCATTGTATATATATACCACATCTTCTTTATCCATTCATCTGTTGATGGACATCTAGGTTCTTCCTATAGTTTGGCTATTGTGGACATTGCTGCTATAAACATTCAGGTGCACGTGCCCCTTCGGATCACTATGTTTGTATCCTTAGGGTAGATACCCAGTAGTGCAATTGCTGGGTCATAAGGTAGCTCTATTTTCAACTTTTTGAGGAACTTCCATGCTGTTTTCCAGAGTGGTTGCACCAGCTTGCATTCCCACCAACAATTTAAACTGAAATTCTTAAAATTAGTTTTTGTAGCCTAAAAGATGGTAGAAAAAAAAGAAAACAGAGACACAAAATAGAGAGGGAACAGACAGAAAGCAAAAATGTAAAATATCAGGCATACACCTCAATATAGGTTCACATTAAGTGTAAATGATCTAAATATAATAATAACCAGACCAAGATCAGCAGAGTGACTAAAAAAAAGCATAACCCAAGTAAATCCTATCCACAATAAACTGACCTCAAATAGAATGACACAGGCAAGTTGAAAGTAAAAGGATGGAAAAAGATAATCAATGAATGGAAAATCTCAATCAAAAGAAAGCAGGAGTGGATATATTACCATGAGGTAAAGTAGGTGTCAGAGCAAAGATGATTACCAAGGACAGAGAAAAACACGGTACAAAATAAAGAGATGAACCCATCCTGAAGATAGAATAATCCTCTTTATGAATAATTAGAATCTTGGTAATTTTGTATCACATCTTCCCATTTGCTCAAGTCTCTGTGTCCTTTTGTAATGTCATGTTTTCTGCATCTAGGTTATGCTTATTTCTTGACTTGTGAGCACAACAATAGTTGACAAATATTCTGAGGGAGAGCATTTGAAGCGAGGAAAACATCCTATTTCTTCTTAAAGTGTCACCCATTCGTTTCGGTGTTCGCATGTTGCCTGAAGTGACTATTACTGTGATGTTCTAATGGAGATGTCCTATTTCACTCATTCCTTCTATATTTATTAATTGGAATTCTGATTCTCTTTTATAGCTATACAGTAGCTAATTATAAAGTTGAAACCTAGTTTATAAAACTGTCCCCTACTAATGGGCACTTAAGGCTGTTTTTGCTATCATAGAAAATATAATCAATTAATTTTATCCTTGCATACTACAAATTTGTATCTCACATTTGCAAAAGTACATCTTAGCATTTTCTTATATTTACAACTGGGTATGCTGAAATGATGAGAAAGGTATTTGTAATTTTGTTACATAATGCCAAATTGCCCTCTATAGGACACACCATGACAAATTTGATATAATAGATGAATATAGAGCTTTAAACCCAAGGACTGAAGAATACACATTATTTCCAAGCACATCTACAAGGAGTATTTATGAAAACTGACACATATTTGGCCATAAAACAAGCCACAATATACTTCATGTATTGGTGTCATATAAACTATGTTCTCTGATCAGCTCAGATCACAATACAATTAAATTTAAAAGTCAATAAAAAGTTAATTAGAAACACTCATAGATTTGGGAATTGAGGAATATGTATCTAAACAGCTCATGTGTCAGAGACAAAATTAGAAAATATTTAGAATTGTATGATAAACAGCATACCCTATATCATGTGGAACATACCATATTTAAGATGAAGATAAATCTGTTTTAATAGGAAAATTTCTAGTCCAAAAGCCCTTAATAGAAAAGAAGAAAGGCTTAATATTAATGAGATAACCATTCAGTTTAAAAACTGAAAAAAGAATGACAGGTTATATCTATAGAAAGTAGGAGGAAGAAAACAATAATGATTATAAACAGAAATAAAATACAAAACAAAGCCAATAGTCCAATTTTTTAAAGGAACCCCAGTGAAATCAACAAATTTCTGGTAAGACTGATTCCAAAAAATGTAGGAGCAGGCATAAATAAACATTAGGAATGAAAAAGGCAGCAAAAATTCAAAGGATAATGTAAGCATATCATGAATCCCTTCACCCCAATGAATCTGATAAGAGAAAATTCACAAATTCCTAGAAAAACACAACTTGCCAAAATTGCCTCAAGAAAAAAAAAATTAAGTTCTGTCCCAAAACTGCTAAATAAACTGACTCTGTATTTTAAGCACTTCACACTAACATATATACTTGCAAAACATAACCCAACGCACCAGGCCCAGGTGATTTACAGACAAGATCCACCAAACATGTACGAAACAAAGAAATGCAGTCTTAGAAAAAATATCCCAAGGAATAGTTTAAAAAGGGAAGACCCCCCCAGATCACAAGCTCATTAATAAAAATTTAATAACAAAACTTCAATAACAAGGTTTCATAAGGATACTACAGAAAAATTAATATGCTAACAAATTGAACCCAGCAATGTATAAAAGGGCAGGAGATACCAACATCTCATCTCAAAAAATGTATAGAAGGCGTTTAATAGACTTAGATACTCTTCCATAATAATAAAAATAAATAGGCAAACTGACAACAGAAAAGAATGTCTTTGGCTTTCTTTTTTAAAAATCTACAGGAGACATCTCCCCCTTTAAAACAAAAAAACAAGATAAAAATGTCCTCTTCTATTGACTAATGTACTTTAGATCACAGTCAGTGTTGTAAAGCAAGGGGTAAAAAGTAGATATAAGATGAAAGAAAGGAACAAAAGTGTTACTATTCAAATATGGTATAATTGCCAAATAGAAAGCAGGAAAGAAGTTACAGATGACCATTCAAATTAATAAGTGAATTTAGCAAAGCTGTTATATACAAAAATCAATATTTAAAGGTCAATTATATTTCTATACACCAGCAAGAAACAGTTCAAAAATAAAATTTTAAGATAGGTGTTGCTTACTATACCATCAAAAATATGAAATACTTAGGAATAAATCTAATGTAATATATGAAACCCATTTTATAGAGAAAATTATAAAAACCTCACTAAAGATAGTAAAGAAGGCCCAAATAAATGCTCATGGATAGAGGACTCAGTTTTGTAAAAAAAAATAAAATAAAATAAATCAGTTTTCTTCCAAATTTATACAAAAGTTTGATGCCATTCTAATCAAATTCCAACTTTTTGTGTGAATTTAACAAATTAATTCTAAAAGGTATGTAAAAGAGTAATAGACCCAGAACAGTGAAGACTGTATAGAAAAAGAATGAGGTAGGGGACATGCCCTACAACTGTCAAGACGGCACGCTATCATGTAGGGATAGGCAGATTGCTTTATATTGTGTTTTCAAATGCAGATCCCAGGAGGAAACTCCACAGATTTCTTCCCTTGTCATGGTACCAATCACAAGGAGTGAATGAATTAATGAATGAATGAACGAATGAATATTTAAAAGTAGAGAAAGGGGCAAAGGATTGAAAAGCAAGCACACATTAATAAAAATGATGATGGCAATAGTAGTGTGAAAACAACAGCTAACATCTCTTGAACACCAAATTTGTGAAGGGTATTCTGTTAAAGACTTTTGTGGAATTAACATATTTAATCCTCACAATAACAATGTACGTATATATCATCTGCCCCTTTTATAGATGAGTAAATAACCCAAGACCACTGAGTTAGCAGGATCCCAAGCAGTCCAGCTCCAGAGCATGGGGTTCTAACTCTGAGTAATGACAGGCAGGGTCAGCCTGGTGACAAGTTTCCTCCCTGCCCCAAAGCATGTTTACCCTAGATCTGACGTCTTGCACGTGTATTTATTAAGCAGTGTGAAAACCCACTATTTTAAAAGTCATGGGTTAATTAACTCTTATTTTAAAATGCAGACACTCCTGGGATTATCCTGAGCCTGTTAGTCATTCAAGCATTAATGGGACTTTTAGTCACTGGAATAGTTTCTTCCCAGTAAAGTCATCTGTGCTGAAGGACTCAGAACTGATGGAAGGGCTTAGAGGCAGGGAGAGCCTGTTAAAGTCTCCGATTATAAGAACAGATAATCACATCACAGAGGTTAAATGAACAGGATAGAACAATTGCTTTTATAATATTCAGTAAACTTGGGCATAAACAGGCAGAGCGTACCTGTCTTAGGTAACTGTGTATCAACACATATGGAGTGGACACATCAAAAAAGACTCATTGAAGATACATCCCCCCTTATTTCTGGAAGGAGTTTTAAACTTACACAGACATGTGCACTCAGCTGCCCACTATGGGTTCCAGCTTCTTCTGTTGCTAACCCAGACGAGTCGTCCATGCCCTCTGTCTTGCTGGGAGACACCAACCAGGATCCCACTGTCATTCCCACAAAGACAATGACCGTAGCCCAAATATCTCACCCCCCTCTCCCTCCTTAGTCCTCTGCTTATGGAGTTTGGGGGTGGAGTGGTTGAGGGTCTTGGTGATGGTGAAGGAAGTAGAGATGGGTTTGCCACCTGGCAGTAAACGCTGGTGGGGGAGGAGACAGTTGGTGGGCAGAAGTCTGTGCACAGATAGGTGTCCTTAGGACTCGGAGTTTGTAGTGCCTGTGGGTTTCTGCCTTTGGCCCCAGTGGCCCATCCAGGCTCAGAGCTAAAATCCAATACCACAAGTATCCAGCAGTCAGAGGGTAGAGTCATCTCTCCGAGGAGCTAAATCTAAAGCAGCCACGTTTCCCACCACATGGGAAATGCTGGGTGAGCAGGCAAACCATCTGCGCAGCCCCATGGGCTGCAGGCTCAGAAGGGGAGCCCCACTGGTGGCTTAATGCTCCACCATTGCCGTTCTGAAATTTTTAATACTTTTATCTTTGACTTTCTGTAAAAATTGTTATGTGTTATGGGCTGAATTGTGTATACGTTGAACCCTTAACTCCTAGCACCTCAGACTGTGATCTTATTTGGAAATAAGGCTGTTGCAGATGTAATTAGTTAAGATGAGGTCATACTGGAATGAGGTGGGATCTAATCCAACATGTCTGGTGTCCTTATAAAACGGGGAAATTTGAACACAGAGACAGACACATACACAAAGAAGCTAGGAAGGCAGAGAGAGAGATCACCTTCTACAAGCCAAACCATGTCTAAGACCACCAGGAAATGGGGAAGGGCATGAAACAGATTCTCCCCCCACAGCCCTCAAAAGGAACCAACCCTGAAGACACCTTGGTCTTGGACTTCTAGAACTGTGAGATAAAAAATTCTGTTGTCCAAGACACACAGATGTAGTACTTGTTATGGCAGCTCTAGGAAACTAATACAGCCAGCTAAGTCCCATAAGACAATGTGCTTGGCATCAGGGCTTGGAGCCTTCTGCCACCTCCCTGCCTCCTTTGAATAGATTTTGGGATGCCCCTATCCTCCTCCGACCCTGATCCCCACATGGGGAGTGTTGGGAGGCATACATATTTCATGCACTGAGTCACAGTGCCCACACTGCAGGGGTGGGGGTGGGGGGGAGTCCCACTTGCCCTGCAAGTTTCCTTGTGCCCTGGAGAGAGAGACATTCAAGCATATTAAAAACCCACGACAAGTTTAAAGAAAGACGTGGTTTTTAGACAAGAGGCCCTCAATTTTTGTTTTGCCCCAGACCCCACAAATGACATAGCCAGCTTTGTGAGAGAGAAAAATCAAGTCTCAACACATTCAGGGAAGCAAAAGCAAAAAACAGAGGGAAGAAGCACTGACAGTGGGAAGCCCCTAGTTCCAGCTGTTCCTGAAACCTGGGTGCTTGAGATTCTCTGACACACAAGAGTGTCCTCGTAACACATCCCTCATTTATTTAAGAGATTTTTAGCTGTTGAGAGAGTTAGCTGCTCCATAACCTACAACCAAAATAATCCTAGCTGATCATAGCATGGATGATATGTGATTTTGAATTCTCCAAATCCGAAATAGCACATCTTTTTTTTTTTTAATTAGCTGTGTACACAAATTCTGAAATAATATGAACTCAACTCTTCTTGAAAATTTCTCTGGGATCACATCATTTCCGATCTATCTGGCTGAATGAATTAGAAACTATGTTTCCCATTAAGATCACATGATAGAACCATTTTAGCTATTAAGTAGAACAACCCACCATCTTTTAACAATATCTCATAAATCACACTGCTGTATTTGCACTCATAACTTGTACGGGTTCTTTAACACTATTATTATAACTTAAAATCTTTTTTCTATCTTAGAGCAATATCATCCAAGCATTCACTAAGCAATAATAATGTTAGAAGTAATAATACTTTGGACCAGAAATGAGAGGCAACAACATCCTAGGAAGAAACCAGAGGAGGATCCGTGGGTGCTGCATTGTGACAATGACAGCAGAGAATGCTGGACAGGTAAAAGCCATGTAAATGTGTTGCGTCTTTCAGTTTACAAAAGGTAGCTATATATACCCAAGGCTAATGGAAATTTTGATGCTGCCACTGCTGCCCAGGAATGTCATCTAATATGCCCCAGACTCCAAAAGTTGAAACTTACACACTTCAGGAATGCATTCTTGCCACTTTATACACTTTCATAACTTTATTTATCAAAGAGTTATTTATAGGAAAATTAGTCTTGAATTATGTAAGAATTGGATAAGGCAAGCCCTTCGGGAATGTGCCCTCACATACAATGTGACCACCCTGAACCCACTCCTTCTTGGCTTGGGAACCCAAGCCTAAGGCCATGCCAGGAGAGTATGTCTGGGACAGGCTCTCCTAACATCTTGGCTTGTCATCAAAGCCTGTCAAAGGGCAGCCCCCACTCCCATCACCAGCCTGGAAAAGGCAAAGCTGAGAAAACATCCTCCCAGGAGCACAGCCAGCGCTTGGGTCCCCATCTCACACCAGAATACCTTCCGAGAAGTGAGAGGCTGGAGCTGGACAGGGGGACTGACTCTGGGTCTCCTTACACACACCAAGGATGCCCGGAGTCCGGGTCCGAGGTGGGGTCGGCCTGGCAAGCACCTCCTGTTTCCCTTCCTCATCACGAGAAACAGCAATGTCATCACATGAAAAGCCTCTTGGAAGAAACCCATTTTCCCCCCACAATGAGCAAATGCCACACAGATTTGGTGCATCATTTGTAAACGATTTCAAAGTTTATTTGTCTACTCCAAGGAGATGACTGGAATCTCCAGCTTCATTTTAATGTAATTGCTTCCATGCTGCCTGGGAAGTCCTCTGTGGCCACAGTAATCACCTCGGATGTACAATTAGAGGCTGAGAATCTGCGTCCCTGCTGAACACAACCTCTGGGCGAAGGCTGCTACCTTTCAAGCCCACGAACTTCTGCTACAACTCCACTCGACCCAAGTTTACTGAGAGTCTGCTGGGGGGCAAGCAGGGGCTCAGCCCCTTAGAGGAAGCCAAATGCATAGGGAGACAGGATCTCTGCCTTCCACAAGATGAGGTTCCAACAAAATGAGGTGGCATTTCCCTCTCCACCATGGCTGTCCTATTTCTGTGGCTATACAACGCTATCTTCAAATGCTTCCTAATCCTACACAGAATGCTATAGAAAACAGCAAAATGTACAACTCCATCGTTGAAATGAGGAGGGCACAGTTCCAGTAATCTCCCCCCAACTCCCTCAAACTCTCCCCATGGAGACAGGACCCCCCACCCCCGCCCGCAAAGAACCCTCTGTGTGAACAGTATGCAAACCCAGAGATCATCCATTTTCAGTAACTCCTGAAAGATGCCAAACCATGGCAAGCGTAATGAAAGCAAAATGTCCCAAAAGGAGCAGAGATCAATTAACTAGTAAAATCAATGCCTGGGAAAGTTAAGCAAGATTGTTCAAAGCTGAATCGTTTGGTGTCGGGAGCAGTCCAGCAGCCTGGTGAAGGTGAGCCATCAGGAGAACCAAAGGAATTCTCTACCTTCTCTTTCTGCCCAAACTTCGCATGAAGAACTCTGCACCAGTCTTACCTTTCTCAGAATAGCGAGTAGACAGGTCTTACGTTCTAGCCAGCATTCCTTCCCGCCTCCTCTGTTTATCCCGGCAACCCTTCTCCCTGTAGCTGCACTCCCTCACCAGGTGACCTCATCCTGCCCACAGTTTTAATGTCATCCACCTGCTGATGGCTCCATTCCCAGCCCCGCCCTCTCCCCTGAATTCCAGGTGCATGTTTCTAGGGCCTATTTGCTATCTCCACCTGCCTGTCTTCCAGAAACATCAATGTAGCAAATCTAACACAGAACTTTGCGTTTTCTCCCTGTCCCTCCTCCAATTGTCCCCTTCTCGTGAAAGGACACCCTGTTTACCCAGCTCCTAAGGCGAGCCCAATTGTAGTCCTTGGTTCCCTTCCCCATGTCCATTCCACCAGTCATCCTGCCCGACCCACCTCCAGTCATCTCCTGACCCATCCCCACTAGATCCCAGGACCCTGAGATCATGACCTGAGCCAAAAGCAGAGGCTTTAACCCACTGAGCCACCCAGGCGCCCCTGGACAACACCAGTTTCTTAAAAGCAGCAATCAATTCCTCCCACCCGCCCCCCAACCCTGTGACAGTTCCCTTTCCAACCTGGCTGCCTACTGCTCTCCCTCCTTAGTGAACTCCCACCATACTTCCTGCCTGTCCCCTTCCCAAATGCATGGAGATCATGCCTGCCTTGAGCCCATTGCATCAGCTACTCCATCTACCCAGAACGTTCTTCCTACATATCTATGCATGGTTGACTTCTTGGCATTCAGGTCTCAGCTTCAAGGTGCCCTATTCAGAGATGACTTTTTTGACCACCCTGAATCAACCTCCTGGACATCTCTTTGTTTTATATGAAACATAGTACTTATTACTTTTAATATTTCCTTTCATTTATTTGTGCATTGAATGTCCCCTCTTGCTCTTAGTAGGATGTATGTTCCATGAGGGCAGAGAACTCTCTGGTTACCACTGCTCTAACTCCACAGCTTAGAACTGTGCCTAGTCCATAATAGACAAGGACTGAGTGGATGGTACAATGCCTCCTGCTTCTTAAGCGAACTGTTGGTCCCCAGGTCCTTGCAATCTGGGTGGGCCTGTCAATCACAGTAACCACCAGCCCTGATCATGGCAACGGGCCCAAGGTCTGAGCACTAACACAAAGAAACTTCTTTCCTCTGGGCTAGGATGATTTAAGTCTGCATCCATCTAATGCCACATCCTTCTCCCCAGGCTATAGAGAGAAAACAACAACAGCATCCGTGGTCACCTATACCACACAGTGCTTACCGTGGGCCAGGCACTACCCTCCAAGGTGACACACATTTGCTAAGGTAAGCCTCAAAACAACCCATGAGAGAGCCCCCGTTATTATCATGGCATTTCTCCAGATGATGAAACCGAGGCCCAGAGAGGTTAATTAACTCCCTCAAGGTCACACAGCAGTATGGCTACAGAGCTATGCTCTTAACCACTGTGCTCTACTGCCACCGACAACAGGAAAGAATGAGGCCAGCCCAGGGGAAGAGCAGGGTCAGAAAGGGTGTCCAGCTTGGTCCCACATCCCATTGTGTCTATGGCCTATGTTACCTCTGGATTTTCTGGTCCCAAGAGTGAATATATTCTCCTGGGTGTTGCCACTGGAAGCATCCTGACAAATAGAGAATACTCCAGAAGGGGCTGGGCACTTTAGAGAAGCCACTGGCTACACACTGTATGTTTGAAACTATTTGTTACAAGGAGAAATTAAGCTTTTTATTCTCAAATTGAAAAAAATCATCTTGGATTTTCAATCAATCAAATGAGAATTAAATGGCTTTTACATACCATGCCCTGGCCTAGATTCTCTATAACATGCAGAGATATTTAAGACAAAATGTCAAGCATCCTTCCAAGATACAATGTTGTTTGAATCCCCTTGTCACCCAGTTTCCTTCTGAAATCCTGAAGCCAGTGTTACGAGGCAAGTCTCTACTGGAGATGGGAGCCCCACATGAACCTGAATCCCTGAGGCATTTTGTGCAGGTGGTTGTGCAAGAGGAGGAACAAGGACATTGGGGAAGTGCCTCCTTGTCCACCACCAGCCACCACCCAGGTGCAACGAAGTCCTGAAACAAAGCAGGTGGAATGTCACACTGCCTCTGCTCCCTCGTAGCCTCCAGAGTCCCTAGCATCCCCTTGATCAGAGAGAGGACTAGAGAAGCAATGCCACAACCAAACAGCTGGTAAGGACTCCTCTGGCTCTGGCCGCTCAGGCTGCCCTCAGCCCGCTGCGTACAGCAGGGGTGGGACCCAGGACATGCTAACTAGGTGGAGAGGGATTTGCTAAGTTGCCGGCTATGGACTTCCAAGATGGATCTGCTTCCAGGAGGAAATGAATGTCCACACTGATGGCCACGCCCCTATATCTTCTGTCCTCTCATGCTAATTACTGGAACTCTAAGTTGACAAACTTCAATAAAGGCTTTCTGTCTGGGACTGAGTGGGACATACCTCTATCAGAGAATAATTTCCAGACATATGAAAATATTCAGTAACTCAAAGGGGAGACCCCTCTGGTCAAGATGGCACAGATATCTCATAGCCACATGTCCTCTCTGCCCACAGTACAGAGCAATGGTAGAGAAAATGCAAAAGGGAAACAAAAAAGGAAGAGTCATTATGGAAACTAAGATACTCCTGCAGTAGACCAGAAGTGGAACAGAAATACCCAGTGAAAACCTGGCTGAGTTGGAGGCTTATGGAAGCAAAAGAAGCTTCAGGATGGAAGTGAAGGCAGTGTCTCCATCTGAAGTCAGGCAGGGACATCCTCTCACTGAATAAAACCTGTTGCTCCCAATTACCTGGGACTACTGTCTCAGAGCACCGTGACCTAGGAATGCTATAGAAGACAGAGCCTCATGACTAAGGGACAGGACCAAAAGGCTCACTGGCCTGTGGCTGGATCTGGAATGTTCCCATGCCACCCTGGGGCAGAAAACTGAACTTCCATTAGATCTGGTTCTGGGGGCACCTGGGTGGCTCAGTGGGTTAAAGCCTCTGCCTTCAGCTCGGGTCATGATCCCAGGGTCCTGGGATCGAGCCCCACATTGGGCTCTCCGCTCTGCAGGGAGCCTGCTTCCCCCTCTCTCTCTCTCTGCCTGCCTCTCTACCTCCTTGTGATCTGTCAAATAAATAAAAATTTTAAAAATCTTAAAAAAAAAAAA
>RCUC01146252.1:0-58757 GCA_003697995.1 Taxidea taxus jeffersonii | reverse complement strand
TGCTAAGGCTAATAGAACTTAGTGCCTATGGATTTAAAGCAGGCCATAAGGGCATTTATTTGCCCTTTCAAGGACTTAGGCAAAGCTTTATTCCCTTAGCATAGTACATACAAGGTGACATTTTTCAGCAGTCTGACTTTTCAATTATGGATCTTTTGGAAAGCTAATGATGTCTGTATTGTTGATACTGCCAAAATTGTGTCAGTACATTGAAGAACCTGTGATATTAAATATGCTGATGTAAAAATATATGTTATTTCTGCTCAGCCGTGTGCAAACAATCTGGCTGAAATGCTAG
This sequence comes from Taxidea taxus jeffersonii, assembly GCA_003697995.1. Lineage (NCBI taxonomy): Eukaryota > Metazoa > Chordata > Mammalia > Carnivora > Mustelidae > Taxidea > Taxidea taxus. Next base: position 58,459 of record RCUC01146252.1, on the reverse strand, counting down.
AATTATAGGGAAATCCTCCCCGGAGATAAAAGTAGAATGGGATTCTGTTGAGAGCAGTTAAAAGGCTCTCTTCTTTCAAGTAATTTCTTGAAATTAAGGCCAAAATTTTAGCAACTAATTACATGGAGTTTCTCACTCAAGATTTCTGGGTAAAGTTGTTATATTCTTGCCGTATTATTCTTGGGAGGATGGAGAGGGCATCGTTAGACATCATTTAGACAATCATTTAGAATATTAAAAAATCCATATGAATTGAGTTATTGAATAACGTGATCAATGTTGTTTAAAGTTGCAAAAGGGTGGCAATAATAATTCTTATGCAACATGATCTAAGGATCTGAGACAGTATTTTCTATCACATAATTATCATAACAAAGTTAGGATCATATTCCTAATGTTTATCCTTCACAATAAATGTTCCCTAATTGGTTATGAACATTGGCCATTGTTTAGTGTGATGGTTTCCAGATGTTTAAATGCAATGACAGTTTATTGATAAAATGAATTATAGTGACCAAAGTAACAAGCTAAAAGCACATTCTTCTCAAAAGAAAAAGGAATACTAAAAGTGATGTTTAATCACATATTTTAGATATCATCCTTCCAGGTTTTTAATACTTTTATTACTTAGTTCCAAATCTCCTGCCTAATATATCCTCCATTAGACAATAAATTCCAATAATGACATTATTTCTCATGTATAAAAATGTCTGTTTAACATTTTCAGAGAATAAACCTTATTTGGCATGAAATTAAAGGGCATGCTACACCTTTTAAAAATTTCACTTGTTGGTAATGACCAAATGGAAAAAAGTATTTGGTACAGAATGGAAATTATCTAATGATAACAAAAATAATGGGGAAGAAAATGTTTTTATTATGAAGGAAACTCAAGAAACAGCATGTCCTTTTTGTTTTTAATCTCCCATCTCAGAATAGAATAGTAGGGTAATACTAATTTAGAGTTAGTCAAGAAATGTACGTATCAGTAGATAATTGTTCAATAGGCCATCACCAGAATATAAATATTAGAATATATCCTTAGGGGGATAGAATATATTCTGGGCGGCTCAGTCAGATAAATGTCTGACTCTTGATTTCAGCTCAGGTCATGATCTTAGGGTCATGAGATCAAGCCCCAGGACAGCTCTATGCTAGCTAGGCCTGTAGACTCCTTAAGATTCTGTCTTTCCATACAAATCAAAACCACGATGAGATATCATCTCACGCCAGTCAGAATGGCTAAAATTAACAAGTCAGGAAATGACAGATGCTGGCGAGGATGTGGAGAAAGGGGAACCCTCCTACACTGTTGGTGGGAATGCAAGCTGGTGCAACCACTCTGGAAAACAGCATGGAGGTTCCTCAAAAAGTTGAAAATAGAGCTACCCTATGACCCAGGAATTGCAGTACTGGGTATTTACCCTAAGGATACAAATGTAGTGATCTGAAGGGGCACGTGCACCCAAATGTTTATGGCAGTAATGTCCACAATAGCCAAACTATGGAAGGAACCTAGATGTCCATCACAGATGAGTGGATAAAGAAAATTTGGTATATATATACAATGGAATACTATGCAGCCATCAAAAGAAATGAAATCTTGCCATTTTCGACATGGATGGAACTAGAGGGTATTATGCTTAGCGAAATAAGTCAATTGGAGAAATACAATTATCGTATTATCTCCCTAATATGAGGAAGTTGAGAAGCAACATGGGGGGTTTGAGGGGGTAGGAAAAGAATACATGAAACAAGATGGTATCAGGAGGGAGACAAACCGTAAGAGACTCTTAATCTCACAAAACAAACTGAGGGTTGCCTGGGGGGAGGGGTGTAAAGAGAGGGTGGTGGGGTTATGGACATTGGGGAGGGTATGTGCTATGGTGAGTGCTGTGAAGGTGTAAACCTGGCGATTCACAGACCTGTACCCCTGGGGCTAATAATACATTATATGTTAATAAAAAAAATAAAAAATATTCTGTCTTTCCCTCTCCCTCTGCCCCTACCCCCACCACCTCCCTCTCTCAAAAAAAAATGTATATATATATATATATATATCTTTTGATGCTATTATTTAATGGAATTTTTATAAATTTTAGTAAGTAGCTTCACTTATATTACAAGATAGAAAGAAATACTTTATACTGCTTTTCAGCCTATATGTATTATTATAATGAGTATCCCATACATAAGTTCCATGTAATAATATTAATAAATATTAATATTTATAAAATAATAAATAAAGCAGAGATTAGGAAAGGCAATCTCTCTCTAGAGGTCAAATTCTGTGGGGTTTGTATTTTTTTTATCCCATTTTGCTTGCATTTCCAGTGGAAATGAGTTTGATGATGGCAGCCAAGTGAACAATAGGACCCATCTAAAACTCAAGACTCAAATTTACCACTACGTAGTGAAATTTAAGATGAGTATTGCCTTTCAAAGTATTTCATAATGATAGAAAGACTTTCTGGAAAAACCCTTTTATACTGGGGGGGGTACAGATTATTTTTTTAAAAAGTATAAAAATGGAAATAGTGATGTTATCTGGATCCTTGGGTTAAAGATCATAAAAGTTTTGATAGAATTAGGAACATTTCTGCAGGGAGGGGAGTCTGGCTGGTGGGGAAGAAAATGGCTAATGCATACATGATTATGACTAACTTTGATAATTGGAGGAAGGTGGTGGCAAGGTACAAACTTCCAGTTACAAGGTAAGTAAGTATCAGAGATGTCATGTACAACGTGAGGACTACAGCTAACATGGCTGTAGGATAGGAAGGAAAGGTAAGAGGATAAACTCTAAGAGTTCTCATCATAAGGAAAATATATTTTTTCTTTTTTTCTTTTCTTTTTGTCGTATCTCTATGAGAAGATGGGTGTTAGCTGAACCTCTTTGGCAATCATTTCACAATATAGGAAAATCAAACCATCATGTGGGATGCCTTCAACATACACAGTGAGGCATGGCAATTGTTTCCCAATAAACCTAGGGGGAAATTTTGATAATACTCAATATTAAACATGAATCAATTATAAATATAGCCCAAAATGTAGTAAACAATTGAACATCTGAATAAATTTTTGTCTTGTTCTGTTTTTAATGGGCCATGTGGCTAATTTTTCATGATAAACTGCCACAAGATAATTCTAAATGACTCTGTATTTTAAGTTACAACATAAATGTATTTTCTTCTTTGAATCAGGTATCTCCTTCATATTAGTTTTCTGTTGCTTTGTAATAACTCGCACAGAGGTAGCAGTGTTTTATTTGTTAGCTCATGGCTCTGTAGGTTGGACGTATAGACATAGCCATGGCTGGGCTTTTTGCTGAGGAATTTACAAGGATAAAATTAGATCGTCCTCTTGGCAGCATTCTCCTGTCAGAGTTGGGATTATCTTCTAAACACACATAGTTTGGGCCAGATTCAGTTCCTAGAGATTGTAGGACTGAGGTCTCTTTCTTTGCTGACTCTCATTGAGCGGTCTCTCTCAGTCTTAGAAGCCGTCCACATTCTTGGCCAGGTGATCCTCTTCATCCTCAAAGCAAGCAACAGAGTACTTCTCTGTCATTAAACTGACCTCAGGCTTTCAATCTCTTTGGTCACAAGCTCAGTCCTTTTAAGGTCTCCTTTGATTAGGTCCAGCCCACTCGGTATAGTATCACTGTATTAACATCAAATCACTTGGAAACGTAATTATATCTATAAAATCCCCTTATCAGATAAAACAACACCATCAGGGACGTCTCATCATGGTCAGAGATTTCACCCACAGAGAAGACAGGAGGTTAAACAAGGTGGAGGGACTCTGGGAGTCATTTTGGAATTCTTCCCACCACAACCTTTCTAACTGAATCCTCGACTTCTCCCATCTCTAATATGCTGCTGGATCTTTTTTTTTTTTTCCTAAACGCAAATATGATCAAGTTCATCAATATCATCAACAACACTGTCCCTCCCATAAATGCTTAAATTTGTTTATCCTTACGATAGCATAGTAGACTGGTTTTTTCCCGTATATTTCCTACCCTTCAAATCTTCCTACTCAGCGCTCCAGTTCCAGTCATCTAATTTCAGCTCCTTTTTTAGACCTTTTTGCCTCCAGTTTCCCTCCTGCTTACAGTGTATGTTTCTCCAAACTGACTGGCTACCTCTCCATTATACAAGTGTATCGCCTCTTCAGGCTCATTAATATGCCAGCTCAGCCTCATAGCCTTCAAGGATGTTTCCTATTACCTTATCTCCACCCCCATGACCTTCAGTTGGGACAGATGCCTCTTCTCTGTTATTCCATAAGACCTGTGTGAAACTCCTGGCATCATTCTATGTTTTAGATGCCTGTTGTTCTTGCTACTCTGCTGGACTGTGACCCTGTTGAGGAAGAAACTCTTGAACTTTCATATCTCATTTGTCGTATTCCTGGTGTCAAACACAGTGTCTGTGATAAAAAAAAAAAAATTGTTAAATTCATTAAATTTTGTTATTTTCCAAATATTAATTAATGTCTACAAAGGACAAATAAATTAACTATCCTGTGTTGTCCTTATTTTAGTTACCTTATGGATTCGACAAGATTAACAGTATATTGGCTTTTATAATCAAGTAGAAATTTAGATTCCTTAGAGCTAACTCAATAGCCAAGTAGGCAAGTGTCTATTATATAACCAGAAAGAGGGTTTTTGCCCAGTTAGCAGCATAGATAACACTGCAGCATTTATCAAAAGGCAAATCAACCAAAAAGACCCCATGAGTAAATGCCATTAATGTAATAAATGTAATAAAGAAACTTCTAATAAAGCTATAAAATTGAATAGATGTGTTTTTTAAATTAAAATATTGTAATTACCCTGGCTGCCCTTGAACGTATTTGTTGTTTTTAATTTTAGTCTATTACTTTAATTAAGTTTTGAAGGTTAGATAATTCCTTAAAGAATTGATTCCCCTAGGTCTGCCAGGCAAACGAAAGCATTTGTATAGTTTCCTTTTTTAACAACACACATTAAATGCACACTCTGATGTTGGTGACCCATTCTCCACTTTAATTTTTTTTTTCTTTTCAATGAATGGTGAATAAAGAGGCCCTTAATTTCCCCATGCATTATACACTAGTCATACCATTTTCTAGGCATTTTATCACTAATGAGTACACATTGATGGATTAATATTAGTTTCGCTAACAAAATATCTATCCTACTTTGCAGGTGATAGAATTCTAGAAACAACTACCAAGAAAAATAATCTACTTAGAAAGACATAAAATCCCCACCATCATTAAATACAACACACATACATGCCTCAAATGTTTTCTTTTGTTTTGTTTTCTAAGTGATTTTAAGGAGAATTTTCCAGTTGATACTGGAGAATGAGAACAGGACCCTATACACTGAATCCTTTTGAGTGCAAGCAACTGGATATGTTTCTGGACAGGAAAAATATTCTAGGCATTAGCATGTATAAATTAAGTTATAAGAAATAACCCATCCAGTGTTTACACAACACTTCAGCAAGCTACAGTAACAGGATCAGATAAACCTATTGCACAAGTGTGGAAAAATCTTTAACAGTTTACACCTGGCTCCTTGCAGAATGCATTAGCAAATCTTTCCTTTAAAGAAAAATCCAACACTGTACCTTTCATTCAGATACATGTCATCGTCATTAAATAGATATTCCTTTTCCCACATTCCACTTTTAAGCAATTGACAGTTTACAGAGGTCTCAAGAGCTTGTGCTTCTAAGAAAATTCTAAGTAAAATAAACAGTTAAGGGTGGCTTTATACACATCTGAAAATACATATTTGAGAACTGATCACATTCCTTGTACAAGTAGTGAATCTAGCTGAAAGTGCATTTTCTCTAAGTCATTTTTACTTACAAGTAATAAAGTTCTCCCAAGGTTGATCTTAATTGTCATACTTGCACTAAAAATAACTTCTTTGGATTATATTTTTTATAATTTCCTGTATTCAAATAGTAACAATTTTGCCCTTGACACTTGCGTTTACACTTTTATAATGAGGACAAGATTTTCTTCTGGGAGACCGTCCCATGTAATTATCAGTTATTCTTTTCCTTAATTCATTAAATGACATTAAAGTAAGTTGACTTTAAACTAAAGTTTTCCATATTATTTATTTAAAAATTCAATGTGAGAAACTTTATAAATGTAAAAATTATATTGATCTTTTCCTGACCCAACAAAAAAATAAAATGCTCATCAGTAATTCTCAGCCTTGACTTTTTATTAGAAACACCTGGGAGCTGGATGAAACTCCTCACGTTCTGGCTACACCACAGATTAATCACATGAAGCTGAAGTGTGGGAACTTGGCATCAATATTTTTAAGAATTCCTAGAAGTTTCCAACGTGCAAGGAAGATTAAGAACTACTACTCGAAACAAGTGGCTCTCATTTTTTTTTATTTGCACATTAGAATTATCTGTGGAGTTTTTAAAACTTTTAGAAATCTAGAACCACACTCCCTATCTATCAAAACAAGTACAGTGAGACCCTGAAATCAGCCTTTCTTGAATGAGCCAGACAATTCCAATGGCGAGCCAAGTTGGAGAACTAATGCTTTATATGGAAAATCAGTTGAGAGATATTGAAGTTTAAGTACTAGTGCTTTAGACCGTAGTGTAGATGTATTGATACTCTGTGTGAGGATGTCGTTTTGCACTATGAGAAAAGGAGGTGGTGGGAAGGGAAAAAACACCATTACAATTTTAACAAATGCTATTTTGTAGGTTCTGCATAAGCGCAGTTTACTTACAACTTAACTTCTATTGAAGGTGAAACGTGAGTAACAAGAGACTTTGGCATGAAAAAAAAGTGAAAGTGTTTAATGAAGATCTGGAAGGTTTTCCCCCAGAATCAGAAAAGAGTATATGAACCATTACATAATCCATCCTTTATATTTTCCACAGATGAAATATGCCATAAAGGGGACAAGCATATGTTAAATCCATTGTTAATGAAAATTTATTTCTTTTCCTTGTACATCGTGCCCTTTGTTGAAAACTGTTAAGTGATAGTTTGTTTCTTTATATGCTCAGGTTGTATAAGATGTACCATTTTCAAGAACTGTTCTAACGTTTTAGTATGAATTAAGCCTGGATTCTTCCAAGTTCTATTACCATATAGGTTATGTTTCAATCCAAGTTTCAAAACTTACAGTTGGGCTTTTCAACAAGCCTTCCAAAGAAAAGTTACTGTCAGGTCAATTTCTTAAAATGTGCTAAATTAAAAAGCCAAAGTAATCATGAACTTTTCCCCCATAATCCTTATGTTTGTTCCTACAGATGTCCAAATAATATTTAATGTAGTTCACAGTCAACCACAATAATAAAGGTCGATAGGCCCAATATTTCCTTTGTATGACTCTTTCTGTAGCAAGCAAAATGCCAGTTCAGTACAATGTAAGAGATATAGAAATTCCAAAATATGGAACAAATTACATTTTGAATAAGTTTTCTTGTTCTTTGGTGAGAAGGACTGTGAAATTATATTTTAAAATTTGGAACAAAAGTAAGAGTTTTACTAAATAGATCCTTCATGTTCTTAAACTCCTATTTCTACATGTGTCATCAAAATCACCATCTAGATTTCCAAGGGTGTTGTAAGGGCAGGTACACTCTTCGGGGCTCCTGCATCACATCCCCCACACCCCCCCGCACACCCCCACATACCATGTAAAAATTTCTTAGTACTTTCTCTACCCACTTCTGAAATTATGGGAGTAATTATCTTCCCACCTCCTGACTTTAACCATATTTCAGTGATGAAACATTGTACAAACAGGATTAAAACACATCCATGTTTTAATCAAGATCATTTTCCTGGCTGGAGCTATCACTTATATCAAGGGCAAATGTATGAACGCAATTTGAAAAGGACTCAAGAGGCTAGAATAACTGTGGCAAAGCATTTAATCAAGATTCTACATGATCAGCCAAAAACAACTCTTGCCTTTGACTCCTTATGGTGATCTGCTCACATGCTTGCCCAGGTTGAATTAGTTTTCTGGAGCTAACTGCCTACACTAGATAATTTCTAAAGCCCTGTTGAGCACGTGACTCAATGAATCGACAGGAGTTTTTCCATGGTAGCAGAAACCCTTACTTTAAACCTGTCCAGTCCATTGGGGAGTCCTAGCTGATCTTTGTCTCAGCTGTAAGGCATGCTTAATACAAATGATTAAAACACCATGCTTGTGGAACAGTGAGCATCAGATATTTGAGCTCCTGGATCATCCAACCCTAAACTTAACTTCTCTTTCCCCATTCTTTGAAAAGAGAATAACTATCAGATTTGAAACTATTTATATTGCCCCTGAATCTATACTTTACAAATTAGCCTGACTCAATCCAATTATTTTGGAAATGTTTTACCAGTAGATAAAACCTGAGTTTTGGGGCACCTGGGTGGCTCGGTGGGTTAAGGCCTCTGCCTTCGGCTCGGGTCATGGTCTCAGGGTCCTGGGATCGAGCCCCGCATGGGGCTCTCTGCTCGGTGGGGAGCCTGCTTCCTCCTCTCTCTCTGTCTCTGCCTGCCTCTCTGCCTACTTGTGATCTCTGTCTGTCGAATAAATAAATAAAATATTAAAAAAAAAAAAACCTGAGTTTTGAGATTACCCAGACATAAGTATGAGCTTCATCACTTACCTACTCTCAATGGGAAAATTGTGTAATTTCTTAAAGCTTTAGTTTCTTCATTATAAAAATGGAATTAATAAAACTAGCCAAGAGTTTGCAGAGGCAATTAAAAGGGACAAAGTTGCACACTTAGGTACCAAAATGACATCATAGCTTTCCTCCTTTATAAGTGTAAAGAGAGAGAAATCTGGGTTCTGAGAGTAGGCTTACTTGAAGAATAATGAGAAAAATAGTAATATTAGTGTAGTAAAACAAAAATCATGTAAAACTAAAATGTTTTTCATCTTTTCTTCATAATTGCATTTACTTTCCTTCTTTGACCCATTTTCTCCTTGTTTTTCTCACTCCTCTCAAAGATTGTGTGCTCTTCTGTTAAGCCTAACCATTTCACATACACAAATACTTACTCTGACTACCATGCCTGAAAATATTTTAAGGCAAATGTATGAGTTTGAGATCAAAACATACACATAATTGTGGTTATGTGGGCCTCTGAAATATGTATTTTTCCACCTAGTAGTAACAACAAAAATTGGATAAATTAAGAAAATTATGAACTACCCTGCTGGTACTAACTGACCTTAAAGGACAAGTATTGATGCCTATGATCATATGTTTATGTTCCATAAACATAATACCACATTGTCTCAAAATAGAAGTACCTGTGGCAAGGAGCAAAAAATTCAATGATTATCACTGTAACCCAGTAAGAAACTCTATTATGGATGCTTTAACATAACTATTATTTTAATTATTTGATTAATAAAAACCAATATTAATTTTTCTTGGAAAAATTTGACTCAAGAATATCATTACACTTAACTCAATTGTATTATAAATACTGGCAGAAGCTCATTTACCCTCCTAGAAATTGTTGCTCAGAAGAATTTAAAAATGGGTGCTTTAGAAGAAAGCTGATTGAAATGAAAGATTTGGCCATCTTTCCCCTTCATGTCATGATTAGACTACTCCCTGTATAAAGACTTAGGGCCACTCTTTATCCCAAGCCTTTGAGGATTTCAATTAGTACTATCTAATTGTTCAGCTTTATTGCCTATAGAAATACTTTTGGGACCCCATATCTTATGCACTAGTCATGACGGTCATGCTTCAATTGTGATATCAATTTTTGGACATCCGTTCTTTTCATTCTCTATTTCAAAAAGTATTGGAAATCAACCTTTAAATGGTCAATGAGCTTCAATGTAATCATGAGAAAGACACTAGGCAGCTGAGGGACATTCTATAAAATAAATGGTCAGTACTTCGTCAAAATGATGAAGGACATCAAAAGCAAGCAAACAAGCAAACAAACAAACAGAAAGTCTGACGAACTGTCACAGTCAAGTCAATATGCCTCCTTAATGTAATGCGGCATCTTGGATGGGATTCCAGAACATAAAAACATGAGGTAAAAAACAGACTATAGTATGGATGTTAGTTGAAAATAATGTATAGTATTCCATTGTATTTGGGATGACATGGATGGAACTAGAAGGTATTATGCTTAGCGAAATAAGTCAATCGGATGTCATATGATCTCCCTGATATGAGGAAGTGGAGATGCAACGGGGGTGGGGGTTAAGGGGGTAGGAAAAGAAAAAATGAAACAAGATGGGATCGGGAGGGAGACAAACCAAAAGAGACTCTTAATGTCATAAAACAAGCTGAGGGGGGTGGGGGGGAGGGGGGTTGGGAGAGGGTGGTGGGGTTACCTTATATGTTTAAATAAAAATAAAACAAAAACAAGAAAATAATGTATAGATATTGTTTAATTGATTGTAACAAGTGTGCCATACTAACAAAATTGTTAGTAGTAGGGGAAACTGGATGAGGAGTATATGGAAACTCTCTGCACTTTTTTTTTGTAATTTTTTTATAAATCTAAAACTAATCTAAAATAAAATTTTAATTAAAAAAGTTCTTTCTGCAATCCATATCAGGTATTGGATGCCAATTTGAAATCTTTATAATATGCTCAAATTCAAAGGAACAGTGGTTATTTATCATGCAGCATGGAAATTTTCCTTGTCATTGAAACATACTATCTTTGGCAGGTAGTATGTATAAGCAAGAAATTTTTAAAAGAACAATCCAAGGGCAATGTACAATTAAGGGATAAAGTGAGGCGATAACACACACGCGCAAAAAGAACACTTAACACTTAGGAGGTAAACATGCAAAAAAAGTGAGCGATCTCAAGAAAATATTTCAGGGAGATATACCTGCGCTGTCCCATAGAACTTTCTGATGATGGAAATGAGCCTGTGTGCTATATAACACGCAGCCTCTAGCCACACTTGCTGCCAAGCCCTGAAATGTGGCTAGTGTGACTGAAGGTTGGGATGTTTTATTTTATTCAATTTAAATTAGTCAGTGCAGAGTTAGCACATAAACAGAACACAGAATCCCAAGTAAGATTCTGTGGGCATACCATTTCATTGCCGGGTCACAGTACTGTGAAGGGAAAGACTGTGGAACAGTGAGCCGATCTTTAAGTTACTGGATCAACCAATCCTAAATCCTACTCAACTCTGTTACTTACTTGAGCAAGCTCCTTGTTTATGTAGCCCAGTTTTTGTTGGGATTTCTAGTACTTGTAGCCAAAAGCGCCCACACTTATCCATGAGAATTAAATGAGAAATATCCACGAAGGGTACCAGTTATCACCTGGAAGATCCCAGATGCTCAGTACATGACAGCTCCTTCCCCTGCTGTCCTCTTCAACCAAGTCACCTTCCCTGTATCCCTTGCATTGGTGCTTTCCTGCTGCGGCCCCAACACGTTCCCTCCTGACCCATACCACTCACTCACCCTTCACACCCCAGCTCAACTTGTATCTTGCACAAAACTCATCAGCCCATGGGGAAGTGTCTCCTCTGAGCTGACACCAGTCCCGAGTGCCCTGCCATTAAAGTCACTCTAAGCAGTCGCTTGGAGCCATTCGGAGTCCTGGCCTGAGAAGTGCTGAGTTGGAATTGTAGGTGAAACTCTGTTCACTTTCTGCGCTTCAACTTGGAAAGAAGCATCCTGACGTCGCTGTTGACCTTGTCTCCTGTTGCATAGAACACGAGAGAATGAGACTTACCTGTAGAGGAGAAAAGATGAAGGAAGGAGTGACAGAGGCAGCAGTGACAGCATTCAAGATCCAGGTTCTAAATATTAACAGATTTTCCCACATCTGCCCTGGTCCTTTCAACTGTTCTTTTAATCCCCTCAACTGCCCCTACTTTTCCAATTAGCTTTCTTTTATCTTTGGTTATTTGACATTAGATTTCTGTCACTTACAGAAAACATACACAAAACCTCACATGTGCACATCCAAATATATATGTTTGTACACATGTAAATAGGTTACAGGTAGGAATTACTCTGTGATACTTGGGTGCCACATTTGTTTTATTGTTTTTTCTAATGTTTAATTCATCTTAGCACCTACTTGCCAAGATTAATGAAAAGTCAAGCCTTCATTATTTCTCAAGACTCTCCCTGATACTGTGGGATTGCAAGGGAATCTATGACATACCCAGGAAAATGAAGAAGAGTGTGTGACTTTTTCTCACTATCTCTGCTATTCCCAGGGTAGATTGTCCAGGTCTGTATGGTCCACATTGAAGGCAGGTGTGTCTTCTATTCTTGTGGGGTCGCAGTTAATCCCTGAGCCTGCAGGACCTCAGAAGTAATATATGAAACTGGAGTCCCAATCTCTACCCTCATAGAACATTGTTCTGGTCCTTTTCCCAGTTTCAGGACATCTCTCTCTAATATGTAGCTTGCATATATAACAAAAATAGCATTAAATTATTACATGATTAATTAACCTAGACTTGGCAGGGAAAGAATCAGGGAAGCTTCCCAAGATGGAATAATGCTTGACGTCCAACTTACAGGAGTAATCTTAGCCCGAAGCGGCATTAGAGTTGACCTAGCTTCATCAGTAACACCTGTATGACTTGGAGCAAATTATCTTGATTCCTTTTTAAAAATCAGATTCTTTACATCAAAAAATGGAGAGATTAATAAGACTATGAGAAAATGAGGAGATATATGTATATAAAGTGCTAATCATAGGACCTGGCACATGGTGGATATGAAGTCAATATTAACAGAAATACCCTCATCTGATGCAATCAAGATCACTAGTCATTCTATATGTAAAAGGAACGTCATGGAATTATATAGAAAGATATATATCTATCTGTATCCTAAATTTTTTATTTTAACTTAAGCTTATAAATACATATCCATTCATCAAGATTTTGATTCAGGGCCATGTTTTTCAATATATATATTCTAAATGGAGTTCTAAGTTGTCTTCTTTGCATAAATCACACCCATATTGAATCATCCAAGATTTTCCACTCCCTGTTTGGGTATGTGCTCCATTACAAAGACACACCACAAGGAATGTGGAATTCTTCTGTTTTATTATAAAAATGCCCCCATTCCTTTACAGTTTTCATGCTTTCAATAGATACAGAGCACTTTTTTGCACTCGTATGTTATTGGTTTATGTAATATTTATAAAAACTGTATAAATATATAAGTATAATAGAATGTGAACTTCCTGAGATGGGGGTTTTGTCTTTTTTGTTTACTACTTTATCTCCAGTGGAACAGTGGCCAGCACATAGATATCTGATGGATAAATAAGTGAATCACTCCAACTGTCACTAAGTAGTTTAGGAAGAAGAATTGTGTGGGCAGAGCAATAAGTTCAATAGGTTGTTGCATTATTCAACATACTTTACAAAAAGAATGAAGACTGCTGATTAATCTGGTAAGTAGCTTAAATGAGAACATGTTAAGAGCTTCCATTATAACATACACTTTATACATCATGCTGCCAGGTTATACCAGGTGTCACAGAATCAAAGCTAATGGAAAATAATACACTCTGCCTTTTGGGGAATTTGTGGCCCAGTAGATAGACATATATATTTTAAAAGATGATTAAAATACCTTGTGATAAAATTTACCATAAAGGTTTGGGCAACATTCTAGAGAAGATAATTAGGCTTCATCCTGAAAGTTGGTAGGAGTTATGTGTATGGCTAAAGGTAAACTAGGAATAAACCAAGCACAGGCTTCCCTCTTCCTATGAGCTTAATATGCAAACTTGATCTTCTCCTTAAAATCTTTCATTTAGATTAAATCTGATCTTTAGAATAGAGAATGATAAAAGGAAAAAAAAAAGTAGATTTGACCCATGAGGTAGAGAACTTTTTTTTTTTAATGTCTCTACTTTTCTGATCTGATTTTATGGATGGCATTATGCTGTGAGGAAGGACATTAGGCTCAACTTTTTCTTTATACCAGTGCCTTGGCAGTCTTTATATTTGTGAGTTGGTGTTTTTTTGGCAAGGACATCACTGTTATCCTTCTTTATAATTCTTATCCACTTAAGTTAATAAAGCATAAAGAACAGGAGTTGGCTATTGGCCAACTGTAGAGGGTCCCTCTACAGGTGCAAGCACTTAACAATCTGAGCTATAATCCAGAGAAAGAAGAATCAGGTGAGGATAGTTTCTACCATGTATTTTTTCGTTAACTACCCTAAAATTGCCTAGGACACTGAGCCCAAGAAGCAAGTTATAAAACTACTGATTATTCATCTTGCCATAAGAAACCATTAGGAATAATCTCAGTATGCTTGTATTCATGTGTATATCATTGGCCACCAAAAGCTCAATCCTCACAGGTCATCCATCTCCATCATCTGAACACATACACCTAATCAGCATCCCTCTCCCCACTCACCTGACCCAATATTCCGCCCCTCCCACATGCTCAAACAATTCCATTATGTTCCTGGGAAGGCCCTTTCAGTTATGAGGAAAGTTCTCTGGACACCCAGCATTTTTCTGAGCAATCACTTCACTTTCTTGCTCTAATTGAAGACTTGTGTGTATCTGAGGTCACTGTTTTCCATGCAGATCTCTCAAGCAGAGAATGTTTTTCCTCCAGCACCCCACAAATGAGACTACCCAGAGGTGATGTGCTTCTTCCTTCTCATTGCTCCCTTCAGAATATTATCTTTGTCCTTCAATCAAACCAGCTACTTTGAAGCACCCGCCATCAGGTTTCATGCTACACCAACTACTATCCCTCTATCAGTATTTATTTTTCAAATGCCTACTTTCCCTCATTCATTGAAGATTTAGCAACTAATTCACGGTCTTCCTTTCCAATCTACTTCTGTTATACTTCTCAGAAATATCAAATTTCATATATGAAATTAATCTAACATCTACACTGCCTAGATTCTTGATCTCACTTTCAATAATATTTTTTCCTAAAATTCATTTCAGTCACACAACTCTGTGGTCATAGCCTGAAGCTTACCATTAACTACAACGGTATTTGTGGTTTCAGCCGTCACTCTCTGACCACGTATTTTTATCATTTTATCAATCTCTTACTCTCATATCCCATCCCAACAATTTTTGAGCCCATTAGAACTGCTAATTCACCTACCATCTTATTACTTTTTCATTGTGCACCATATCATTACTGTCCTCTTTACCCAATTTAAGTCAATGGTCAATAGCTTACAATCCCTCTCTAATTTCCACCCTCAACCCCCTTAGACACAATTTCTTCCATTATATTAGTTGGACAAATCCCAACCAAGGTTAAATCCTACTTCCTCCTCTGTTACACCTGCTCTCAAAATTGCAGAAAAACACAATGGCACTGATTGGTGTTTCTCTTAATTTGCCTTACAACTCTAAGGTGGTTCTTCTTTAGACCCTATAAATCATGTTTCTCTTACTTTTACTATCTCTTAAATGATTCATTCAAACTTTTTCCTCTCTTCAAATTTCAAACACCACTTTTATTTCAGCCAATAACTTCAGTTCTTGTTTCCTTGAAAATAGAAGCAACCAATAGAAAACTCTTATTTCTCTATCACCAAATCTAGCAAACTCCCCATACCTGTGCACTCTTGTCTTCCTAGTACATGAACTGCCCTGCTCCTATCTGAGGCCAGTCCCTCCACTCGTGTATCTGACTCCACTCCCTCATTCCTAAACAAGGACTTTAATCTTAATCATTATTTACCTTTCCTAAAGCATCTATTTTTTTCTTTGCACTGTATCTTTAGGATAAGTTCAAAAATTACAGACACACACACACACAAATATGTATATAGAGAGATAGTATAGCATTACAGCAATGATCATTGAAACTAAACAGGAAAGACTGGATTTAATGCCTAGATTTACTGCTTATTAACTGGGTATCTTTTGTGAAATTGCGTCACACTCTCTAAATTTCCTAACCTGTAAATGAATAGTTTTATCTACTTTCCTGATAGGGTTGTTGAGATCATTAAGTGATTGAATACCTGTATCATCAATGTCTGACATCTAGTAAGCACCTAAGAATGTCAGCTATCCAATTTTTTCAAAACGAAAGCAAAAAAGGAAAACATGGGTGCAACATGCCCTTCCAGCTATCCAATTTTCCTTATCAAACTTAGGTGAAAATGTCCTGGTTTTCCTCACTTTTAATAAAATCAGATTCTAACATTCTTCTCTGAGTCACCCCATGCCACTGGAGTCCATCTTGCCCTTCCCACAAGGACTTCACTCTTGCTTTTCCCAGCTTGGAACATTTTCCTGCAGACTATCACATAGTTACCTCTTTCATATCTTTCAGGTGTTTGCTCATAAATCTCAGAGAAGTCTCCCCTGACTACCCTCACTAAAATACAGTGCCTATGATCCTCATTATCTCTTTCTCTAGTCTGTTTTCTTTTTCTCCCTAGCACCAGTGATTACTGGGAATTATAGTGCTTATTTGTGTATGTATGAATTGATCACATTCTCCTTTATGAGAGTGAAAGCCGCAAGACGGTGTGGAAAGGAAGTGCCTGACGCTTAGCAGAGGATGATGATAAGCAAATAGTTGCTAAACAAGTAGCTAAATTCTGATATCAAACAGACTTAATAAAAATAAGTGATACCAAACATAATTAAAAATGTGTTCTATTAAAAGATAGCTGGGGGTTTCTTTCATGTAAACAAATTTGTCTGGTGAACTTACAACATGGGTAAGTGAGGTGATCAACTCAGATTTAAAGGCAGGGGTCAAGACTATTGCGTATTGGCATCCCAATTATCTCATTCATTGTTTGGTTCTCAGTAGGTGCTCAGTAAATACTGATAATTGAAAGAAGGAAAGAAAAGCCCAAATTAATTTACTGGTCTTAGGCTTACACCATTGATTATATATGATTCCACATTTTTTCATTGCTGTTGTTAACGTCTGGGAAAATTATAGCAAGAGAAGATCATGCATGACAAGCAAAGGTCATTGGTACTAAGAGTAAGAAAGAAGTCAGTGAGATTTGACAGGAAGGGACAGAAACCTTTTCTCCATCTGACAGAGTAAAGAAGATGGGCAAGTGGAGCTTTGTTTTCTTTATTAGACCAGGTTCCTTATATGAATAGCAACTGGATTTTCAAATAACAAATCTCAGAATTATCTGGCCTTTCTGTTCATGCTAAATACATCCTCTCATGCCCTGCCAAAAGTTAAGCAAAGAAGCATCTCATATACTAACTGTATATGACCAGTTCTCACTAAAATATTTCCCAGTTGGGATTCAGTTCTCCTCTTCTAGGGAGGAGTGAAGGAATGAAGGAAACCATGAGTTTCATGCTAATGGTCACTCTACATGCAAATGCAAAGAAAGGGGTATGAAGATTCCTCTCAGACCAAATCATGGAAGACAGAATGATATTCCCGGCCTATAGAACTTAAAGATAAAAACTGAGGCTCAATGAACTTCCTGTAGTGAACTGACTAGTACATAGAAATGTTTTAATATCAATGAGAAGACAGGAAGTCAGAGAGCACCTTGGGAACTGTTGGTAATTTTGCAATGGGGTATTGTCTTTTGGAAGATTTTCTACATATCAATAATCTATTACCACAATAATATTACAGTGGTAACACCACAGAACAAACCACCACAAAACTGCAGGGGTGGTCAACAATAATTGTTCATCGTGCGTGCATCTGTACCCAAGCAGGGGGCTACTGTGGAATGTTAGCACCACTGGGCTTCTTCATTAGCACAAATTATTGAGAAGTGGCTGAATTGCTGAAACTAATAGCGTTAGGTTTTTCTTCCTATTATTGCCTGAACTGACGTTTTAAACCTAGGCACATTTGTTTGTGTGGGACTAGATCTATTCATGTAGTCCTATGGTGAGATCTGAGAAGTCCTAGAAAATCTATCCTGCTCACACTCTCATCACAGCCCTTAAAATGAGCAACATTAAAAGTTCTGTCCTTTTTTTTTAAAGATTTTATTTATTTATTTGGCAGAGAGAGAGAGATCACAAGTAGGCAGAGAGTCAGGCAGAGAGAGAGAGGGAAGCAGGCTCCCCACTGAGCAGAGAGCCCGATGTGGGGCTCGATCCCAGGACCCCGAGATCATGACCTGAGCTGAAGGCAGAGGCTTAACCCTCTGAGCCACCCAGGTGCCCCAAAATGTCTGTCTTTGAAAACCTTCACTCCAAAATTTCTGTTTTAAAACTAAAGTACCCTAGAAAAGAAGTTTACTTATCTTTTATTGGTCCTTAATAAGATTATACTTTGTCGATTAGATAATGAATACAACAGAGGTCAGGTGAACATTTGTAAGTAATCAGCTGTATTGAAGAATATTTGGCATAAGGCTATTCCGTTCACTTTATAGTTTGATGAAATTTGAAAAATGGGTAACTTCTCATCATCACTCCAATCAAGTACAGAACCTTTTCCTCACCTGAAAAAGTTATCTCTTTGCATGTGATTCTTCATATGTGAGCCATTTCTCTGGCTTCTCTTTATTTTTTAATCACTGGCTTTCAATAATTAGATTATAATGTGTCATGGTATATTGTGTTTATTCAGTTTAGATGTTATTTTTAAATGCAATTTTTTTTATTTGAAAGATTTTGTTCATTCTTTCTTCAATATTTCTTCAAATATCACCCCTCATACACTGGAGTCCAATTTTATTTATATTAGACAACTTGGTATTGTCATAGAGGTCCCTGGTGGGCCAATCTATGTTTTCATTCTTTCTTTGTGCTTTATTTTGGATAGTTTCTCTCTGTATTTGTATGCCTTCAAGTCTACCCACTGATGTTTCCTTCTTTTCTTTCCTTTTTTTTTTTTCTATAAGTATGGTCCGCACCCAGCATGCAGCCCAACATGGGGCCTGAACTCATGACCCTGAGATCAAGACCTGAGCTGAGATCAAAAGTCAGAAGCATAAATGACTGAGCCCCCCAGGTGCCCCATCCTTCTGTAAGTTCTATCTGCAATTCCTTCCAAGTTTTCCTTCAGATATTATATTTTTAATCTTTGTAAGTTCTAAAGTTTTCATTTTCATATCTTCTATTTCTTATCTCATCATGTTTTCATAACATACTTGATTTTATTTATAAATTTTGTACTAGGTGTTTAAGGCATTTTTGCCTGATTATTAGCATTTTTGTCATATCTGGGTCTGTTTTATAGATTATTTTTTTCTGCTGGCTATGGTCATTTAGTCCTGCACTTTTGGATGCTGGTATTTTTTATTAGATGCAAGAAATTGTGAATTGTGTGGTTTTGAATGGTGATTTTCTTTATTACATGGTTTTGAATTTTGCTGGCACAAAGTTACCTAGAGTAAGTTTGATCCTTTTGAAGCATGCTTTTTCGCTTTTTTATTTAAGTTTTAGAATAGCCTTTACTCTGAGGCTACTACATAGGCATGGTTCTGCTAAGTACTCTAACCAGTGCTGCATGTATCATGACATTTATCAGCTCTGGCTGGTGGGAACACAAATTCTTCCCTAGATGAGCTCCAGAGAATTTTTAATGTGCTTCTTTCTAGTTGGTGTTTATCTTAGCTTCACAAAATTGTATTCCATGCATTCTAGATTTTTATTCAGTCAAAGACTAAAGAAGACACTTCTGTAGATTTCCTGTGTGTGTGTGTGTGTGTGTGTGTGTGTGTGTGTGTGTGTAACCCTTTCCTTTTGGATATTCTGCCCTAAAGAATTTAACCAACTTTCTCCCTTAGCTGTAATCTCTGCCTTCAACTCAGCTAACTAGCTCAGTCCTATTTGAATTCTCCCTCCATATACTCTAATCCACAACTGTCCCAGGGAATGTAAGATAGGGAAACGTTAGGACTCAACTCACTTATTTTCCTAATCTCAGAGATCACAGTTGGGTATTACCTATAGTCCAATGTCCGATATTTTTTAAATAAATATTTTGTCTAATTTTATAAATGTTTTGACAGAAAGATAATTCCCACAGTGGTTAAACTAAACAACTAAATTGTATGCAAGTGCTGATGGAAGTAATGATAAGACTTCTAGAAAAAGGAACATCTCCCTAAGGGGTAAAACTAAGTAGAGACTGAAGCAGAGAATTCTGGGAAACCAAAGTATAACAATAAAAGGCACTTATGGATGAAAGAAGCAAAGACAAATTTTACGTACTACCCAACTTGTAAGAATATTCTATTTTAGTTATGTCCATCTCCATGAAAAATTCTATGGAGCATTCAGCAAAGCTCTGTAAAGAATCATTATCCCCATGTTCCTCTTTCCAACTTCTGAACTGCTGCAAGACAGGAAGTCTAGGTTTATTTAGCCTTGAGGAAATGTAAGATTGGGTTCCAGTTTCTTTTCCATCCCTCTCCTGCTGCTCTTTTTTGAGCTGTGTTTCTTCACACTGTTGGTGCTTCATCTTTCAGTTCTTGTTGCCTCCAGCTCCCTTGTATTCAAGATGTACAAAACCTGCCAAGGTTTACTACTAAGCTTCCCTGGTGCTACACTTAAACCTATTTATTCTCTAAGAATAGTCTACATTTGTAACATACTTTTGCAGAAGGTTCCTATACACATTTTTGAAAAAGCAACCTCTGATTGGCATACATGTTATTTCCATAGCCTCAAATACCACCTATATATTGAAGATTCCCAATGCAATATGTGTGTCCAAGGCTTACCTCATTAATTTCAGAACTATACATCCAACAGTTTTCTGGACATTTCTACTTAGACAAGTTCAATACAGTGAATTCATCAACTTTCTTCATCAAATACATTGATGAAGGCAATTACTGTTGAGAATCAAAACCAGAAAATAAGGATAGGATGGGCAGGAGATTGCTGGATTTCATTACACACATTTTGATATCTGGAAAATATAAATACATTGATTACTTTTATAGAATTTTTTAAATGCTCATGGTAAACTATGAATAAATAAAACAGTAAGTTTTCATCTAAAGAAAAAGAATTTTAAAGACATTAAAAATGAACGATAAAAAAGGAAAATCTTATTTCCTGTCTTGAAAAGCAAACACATCCCAAATGAAATTAGAATCCTGGCCCTATGGAGAAGTACAAAGCACTGTATAGAGTGTTGAACTCGAGCCATATAATGGCACAAAGGGAGGGGAGATTTTTTTCTTTACTTAATGTCTACTCTTTCTCCTTCCACAGTAGTGTAGCATAAAATAAGTTACTTCTGATTTTCTTCATTCAGAGGCACAGATCAAATTTAATTCCATGGCAAGGAGACAATTTTATAATCTTTTAGATAGTCTGTTTAGTAATGGACTATGATAAAAAAGAAAAATTTTTTAAATACTTAGGGAATAGATTATATGACATGATTCTTACTGAATGATGGGCAATGATGAAAACAATTCCTAATGTATGATGAGGCTGACTGTTTCCTCTTATTCAGTTTATATAATTAAATCTAAAATATCCCTGCAAGGTGAAGAAAATTATACTTTTAATTTTTTAATCTAATGTTGAGAATATTCAATTAAGGCTGTCAACATAGCAGTTGATTCTCTACCTGCTATTTGGAGACCTGCTATTACAGACCTTGAAGAAAATTATGCTCTGGTTCAAGAGGCAGATTTGTATTATTAACTATTCAGAGACACAAGGGAAAGGTTGAAGATTTTGTTGATTTAACTGTTCACTGAATTTACTTGCTTCCAAAGACCGAGGTTAAGTAACTAAGTGGATTTTAAAGCACATGTGGTAATCGATTCCGTTTAGTTTAAATGAGACAGGACTTTGACTATCTGTACTATAACTTCATTCTGATATATTACTGGTGTTGTATTGCTTCACATAGTCAAAGGAGGGTGGATTGTTCACCCTGAACCATTTTCTTCCTGTAGTTCTAAGTTATAACAAGCAGTGCATCTTGTGGTCTGACCTTATGACTTGATATAGTGAAATTGTGCCTTCTACCTTATACTAATTTTTTTACAAACTCACATACTTGTGGTTACTCTGTTTCTGACCCTGAGACTTCTCTTGCATATAACAAATACCTCCAAACTAATTGTATTTCTTAATGTTCATTCTTAGCAACACATATTCTTTTTTTTATTGACATAAAATTAGTATATAACATTGTATGTTTCAGCTGTACAGTATTACCATTTAACATCTGTGTGCAGTACACACCCCTATGATGTTCATTAGAAGCATTATTTACAATAACCAAGAAATGGAAACAACCTAAGGGTTCACTGATGATTGGATGGATAAATAATATTTGGGGTGTGTGTGTGTGTGTGTGTGTGTGTGTGTGTGTGTGTATGAACACTTATTCTTATATCTTTATCATTCTGAAGCCAATGCAAGCAAATCAGATTAAATGGACCCAAACATTTCCCATCTTCTTTTAAAATGGTCTGGCCAACTCTAATAAAAGTTTTATGCTGAAATTTTTAGTTTCCACACTACATCTCCATCTTTACTATGGATTATAAGGAAAACTAGCCATTTGTTTGATATTTATCTATAACATTTGAAAGTCAAGACCAGGAGGCACCTGGGTGGCTCAGTTGCTTAGGTGTCCAACTCCTGATTTCAGCTCGGGTCATGATCTCAGGAGCATGAGATCAAGCCTTGCATTGATTGGGCTCCAGGCTCAGCATGGAACCTGCCTGAGAATCTCTCTCTCCTTCTGCCGTCCCCCTGCTCTCACTCTCTCTCTCTCTCAAATAAGTAAATAATATAAAAAACAATAAAGTCAAAACCAGTTATTTTATTGTGGCTCTGCCTGTAAATAAATGGCAGGAGAAGTTCATTTTCAGGATTCTAAAGACTAGAAGTACCCAAATATGTTTTTTAAAATATTTTTTAAAAATCATCATGTTGGTGCAGCCACTTTGGAAAACAGTGTGGAGAATTCTTTAATAAATTAAAAATAGAGCTTCCCTATGACCCTACAATTGCACTACTGGGTATTGACCCCAAAGATACAGATGTAGTGAAAAGAAGGGCCATCTGTACCCCAGTGTTCATAGCAGCAATGGCCATAGTCACCAAACTGTGGAAAGAACCAAGATGCCCTTCAATGGATGACTGGATAAAGAAGATATGGTCTGTATATACAATGGAGTATTACACCTCCATCAGAAAGAATGAATACCCAACTTTTATATCAACATGGACAGGACTAGAGGAGATTATGCTGAGTGAAATAAGTCAAGCAGAGAGAGTCAATTATTATACAGTTTCACTTACTTGTGGAGCATAAGGAATAACACGGAGAACATTGGGAGCTGGAAAGGAGAAGGGAGTTGGGGGAAATTGGAGGGGGAGACAAACCATGAGAGACTGTGGACTCTGAAAAACAAACTGAGGGTTTTGGAGGGGGGGTTGGGGGGTTTGATGAGCCTGGTGGTGGATATTATGGAGGGCACGTACTGCGTGGAGCACTGGCTGTGGTGTGTAAGCAATGAATCCTGGAACACTGAAAAGAAACAAAACAAAATAAAATGAAAAAAATAAAAATAAATTAAAAAATAAAGACATAAAAGAAATTAGTTGAAAAGGGAAAGGTGGGAAAAAAACATCCTGCATTAAAAAATAGCTATGGCATTGTAATTCAAGAATTAATTATAAAAATGTAGAATTGAAATGTTTGCTATCAGGAGCCAGAAGAATAGATGAGAAACAAGGAAAGGTGTGGAAACAGGTAGGAACAAAACTTATTTTTGTGTCATTTTGATTTGTGAGCCATATGATGTATTATCTATTTGAAATAAGCTGAAAGCCCTGTGGTAGTGGCATTCTCCATTATCAAAAGGGCTAATAATGAATGATAAGTGTTCACTCAGTGGCCCAATCTGTGTGACCCAGACAGTGTGTTGTCTATTTTAATGATGACTGAGAGTGCTGGAAAAATTACATGGATTTCACGAAACGAATTTAGTACAGAGCTGGAGATCCTTCAGATGTACAAGCTGAAGGAAATATTTGAAAAGGAAAGACATAACAAGAGGAAGCAGATGACACTGATGGATGTTTTCAAAGGAACTGTCACATCATCCTGTCTTTGGTTTCTGCAAATGCTGTTAGAACTAATCCTAATGATAAGTGAGTTTTCACTTCAGCGTTACATGCAGACCAAGGATTCTTTGGTTAATAAAGTTTCTCTCTGTCAGTTTTGTTTGTTTTTTGTTATTGAGCAAAATGCCTTTTGCCAGTTTGAAGGAGAAAGGTAAATATTGTAAATAGCTTAAAGTGCATAAAAGACTTGCAGTGCAATTATATTTTGCTTTGGTTTATTAAAAATTTATGATTAATTTCTGTCTGATAATTTATAATATATAAAACAATGGACATTTAATATATTTTCAAGTGACTTTATGATATATTTATAGAAAAAAGTGTTTAGAACAAATCTTCATAAACTTTTAGACCACCTATCATATATCTGTATATGTTAGTTAATATATATATAATATATTATATATATATAATAAAGAAGATATTATGGTAGTTAATATATATATAATATATATTATATAAATATATATATTTATATATATATTTATATATTTATATATATAATATATATAATATATATTTATATTTATATTTATATTAATATTTATATTATAATATATAATATATATTTATATTTATAAATATAAATATATATTTATAATATATATTAACTACCATAATATCTTCTTTATTCTTCACTATTGTGTTCTTTAAAATTAAAGATATCAAAATATGGAAACGTTAAATTAGAGCAAGACCAGTCATAGATATCTAAGTAAAGTAATATTTTTTATTGCTTTTATTTCTTTATTTCTTTTACCTTTTATTTTTTATTTAACATATAATGTATTATTTTTTTCAGGGGTACAGGTCTGTGATTCATCAGTCTTACACAATTCACAGCACTCACCATAGCATATACCCTCCCCAGTGTCCATAACCCAGCCCCCGCATCCTTCCCACCCCAACCCCAGCACCCTCAGTAAAGCAATATTTTAATGCAATGTAGCATTTTGCCTAAAATCCTGCATTTTAATTTATATTTATAAAGAACATTAGAAAATATTAAGTCAGAGTCCCTCATTTTTCAAATGAGGAAGTTTAAATTCATAAAATCTATCAATTTTCTCAACCTCACAGAACTAACTAGTAGACTGAGCACCAGAATGAGGTTTTCTGTCTTTTTTTAGCATGGTGTTCTTGCTTCTAACTCAAAACTCAACATGTTTGGGGGAAGATTTTTCTAATTATTATGAAAGTTTTGATAGCATTTGAATCTACCTAATAGTTTTAAGGTGTACTCATGCCTTTTGACACTGGGCTTAGTTAAAAAAAATTTTTAAGTCCTAAGAATGTTTACCACAATTAGATAAAAGAATAGCTCATGGACGTTCTAAGTTCAGAATCAACAGATAAAGGAGTATGAGGAGAAAAATCATAGCAAGTCCTCCTAAAAATATTTCTAAAACAAAACAAAACAAAATAAACAATAAGAAATTTCAAAGGAATACAAAGGAAAATGACAAATTTTCTAACCATCTAAACCATCTAAATGTTGACACATAACACTGACTAACTAGCTAAACTAAAACTAAAAAGCCAGCTCATCTAGACACAGGTGATGGTAAGAATAAAGTGATACAGGAGGCATGATGAATTTCTTGCTTTATTTGGGCAGAAATTATAGTTCTTGGTGAACTTTAGATATTGATCTATGTGTTGTTCAGTATTTGTTATTGTTAAATATTCATACTCAAAAAGGAAATAAGAAGAATAGATATAGGATTTATAATTTCCAAATCATCAGATGAAAACAAAGAAGCAATGGAGACAAATATAATAAAAATACTGAAAATAAAAGCATGGGTGGTTCAGTCTGTTAAATGGCAGACTCTTGATTTTGGCTCATGTCATGATCTCAGGGTCATGAGACTGAGCCCTGAGTCAGGCTCCATGCTTAGCATTGAGTCTGCTTTAGGATTCTCTCTTTCCCTCTGCCTCTCGGTTGCCTCTAAAATATAAATAAATAAATCTTAAAAAAATTTTAAAAAGGATGGGAAGCAGCAGGCCAGGCAAATATTATTAAACCATATACTTTGAGCAATATTAATATCAGTAACAATGTGTAGGATTCAAAGATTCAAATAGAAGAGAATTTTTTGGTAAAAAATGTTATACCGACAACAGCTCAAGAGGAATTTAAAACTCAACAATCATTAAATAAAGACTTTAACATGTTTTTCCCAAATCAACAGAACAGATTTCCTAGACATCTTTGTGTCATAGAGTAGCTTTATGTGAGATAAATTTAATTTTATTCATATACATTTATTTATGTATATGTTACTTACATATTTTAGAACCAATATTTTTAACATGGTGGACTAGACCTAGGTACTGTGCCTTGTTCTTACCCTTCATTCATATTTAAATGTACATTATTTGGTGCTACATTGGAATAATGAACTCTGAACTTGTTGAAGTGTTTGCTATTATTTCTGGCAATGAAGAGGAGGAGAGTATGACAGGACAACGAAGAACAAACCTTACTTCAGAAATTTTCAAGTTATAATGAACAATTTTTCATTCTTTCTTAGAATGTACACAACATTCATGTGAATCTGTGGACTAACCAGATTCTTTGCAAAGAAGGTTTTTGAAATATGTGAGGAGAGCTACGACTGCCAAATAATTCTAAATGAGAATATCCTCCCAGCTCTAAAAATACCAAGAAATCCTTCAGTGTTTCAGTTCTAATTTTTCCTCATGCTAATTAGATGAGATTTGAATCTTAGAAACAACCCTACTATGTTCTATTTTTTTGTCTAATTGGTTTATCAGATCTTTATTTGTGCTTTAATTACACAAAAGCATAGCAATTACAGCTATTACAATGAAGTCTCACTCTTGGGGTCCATACCACAGGACCATTAGAGGTAAATCAGATCATGAGTCATGGTATGCTTGTGGTAATTAAATTCCTCTTCAACCAAGTCCCACATGTATCTTGTTCTGTGTCCTAAAAAATTCAGAATCAAGAAAAAAAAAAAAGTTCACAAAAGCAAATATCACCTACATTGTAAGACAAACACAACCCAAAATTCACATTTTTATCCCCAAGAAATAGCATTCCACCATATAGATGACTGTTAGGGATAAAATTCCCATCATAATGGGTCATACTCTTGTACTCATGAGTGTCCTATTACACTTACAGTACTAATAAATTGATATATTTAAAGTCTTCAAAAAATTTATTCCTACGCATGACTTTACCATCCAAGTGTATGAGTAAATGATCCAGCTGTAAGTTATTTCTCTCATAATAGAAGCTTTCTAATTAATACACTAAACTGAACTTACTCTAATGCTAAGAAGTAAAAATAATTCCCAATCAAAAATCTAAAATATATATCCCCATTATTTTTAAAAACAGTGAAAAGTGATGTAATTTGATAGAGTCATAGGCAGAGTCGATTTTTTCCCCTGAATGAACAGTTTGGGGAATTTTATAACAATAATTCTTCTTAAAAATAAATCCCTCAATTCTAACATTGTTCCTTTAAAGAAAGTTCACACACACACACACACACACACACACACACACACACACACAATACATTTAGTTTGAAACAATTTCTCAAACCCCCACACAATGAAATCTGTTTTGATATTTAAATTATTAAGGACCTAGCTTCTACAGAGCCTTATCATTTTTAAATTGTGAAAGTCTGACTGTTGTAGGGTAAAGCAGACTTGGCAGATGGGTGGAGAGAGCAGAACAATACACAAAGCCAAATGAAATGCCTGGAATACGATTGATATTTGGACTTTGTGCAAACACATAGGGCGACGCCTACAGAAGAGGCTACATTAAGAGAGAGTATAATAAAAAATCAAATTTTGCTGTCTTAAGTAAAAAAGCAATTTTATAACAATCTGAAATAATCGTGAATTTAGTTCAGTTTAGTCAAGAATAATTCACCTTAAGTGCTCTCAGATAGTTCTCTTGCCCTTATCACCTTAACTGGTCGCTTGCCCAGAATGGGTTATGTTTACAAGTCATAAGATGGTTCTTCCATGACTTCAGTGGCCTCTAAACTCATATGAAATTTATATGTTTACCTCTTGTCCAAAATGAATCACATCTGGTTTTCTGGAAACTGTGGCCAGTTTAAAACATTAAGTATAAAATGAGAAGTAAAAATGCCTTAGTTGGCTTGGTTCAGAAGAAAGGGTAGGAAAAGATACGCAATTTTTATATTATGGACATTATCCCATTATTTTTTGCAGTTTTAATATCAGCAAAAAATACAGAAGCTGACATTTGGATACATGTCACCACGTGGCAGAGCTGTTTCAGGAATGTAGTGGGAAGAACCATTTTTTTCTCCCTTGTGACAAAAATAGAATTCTTATCTATGAAGGAGAATTAGCAAGCAAAGTTCTTAGAGACTTGGTATGATGGAAACTCTCATTAGTAAGAAAACTTCTTATACAAATGAGGTTATAATAAATCAGGCCTAAGCCAAATAGCCTTGAAGAACTAAAATACTTAGATGAGTATATATATATTTTTCTGTTCATTCCATATAATTCTTTGAAACAACATTGCTATTTCCTGCTTTGTTCTGGTTTATAGTGTTTATGACATAGGGATTGAAGACTGAAGAAAACACTGTAGTATTAGTTTGGTAGGATAGACTGCATTAAGAATTATTCCCCCCAATAAATAAAGGATCAGAAACAATAGAAATTTTTTTCTCATATGCTTTATAGTTGAAAGAAGAAGCTACTTTTTAGCTGGCAGCTTCTCTTGTGTGGTAATTCAAAGACCCACATTCCTTACATCTTGTGACCCTGCCAATTCCAATGCAGGGTCCTTCATTTTGTGTGTGTGTTGTCATGGATCCATCTTGCACTCTCGTAAAGCCTAAGTATAACATTTTTAATTAGCAATAATCGTGCCTCAGATAAACCTCATTGGCTACGATACTGCCACTGCGCAAAGCTATAAATACATATAAGATATGGCAAGCAATTATATTAACATAATTTATTAAAATGTCTATAAAATAAATTTGTGACACCGTAAATATATGTGCTTTTTAATTAACATTTACTAGATCTAGCACCACAGTTCTAATAGCCACCATAGTTTTGAGGTAGTGATGAGGGTAAATATTTCAAGATATCTGTAGCAGTAGAAATATGATAAAAAAAAAAGATCTGTGATTTTGACTGGCAACTAAATCACAAGTATTAGTACTAGCAGAGTTTTTTGATTGCTATCATAAGTGAAAGAAATGCTAACTTTCAGTTAGAAGCTAGCTAAAAAATATAATTTGTTCCCATCCAAGTTCATGAATCCTCTGAATTCTGTCCATAAGCTTCCAAGGGCTAAGAACCCCTGACCTTGTCAGCTCCAAACCAGCAGGAAGGAAGGTGAGTATAGAGGAAGTCTTCCATCTTTAATGATTGGACTGGTATATTTTAATTCATTGATTCATTGATTGAGTCAAAATATATCCATGAGATTTACCATGGAACCAGCATGGTTTTAAGTACTGGGAATACTGTAGTATAGTACTGTAGTAGTAATAGTTAGATAAAGTCCTTCCATTCATGGAGATTTCATTCTTGTAGGGTCAGAGGAGAGGGAAGTAAATGCACAAACAAATAACTACATAATAATCTTATGGTATGACAAACACCATGTGAAATTAACAAATATTTAAATGAATAAATAAAATCTTTTTTAAAAAAAGAAATTAATAAATATTTATCTTAAGTTCCTTGAATCGGGTCTTTGTATGTCTTCTTCTAAGTTAGGCCAAATATTCTGAGGATCACACCTATCAAAAAGGGAATCTTGGTTCTGGGAATGGAAAGAGCTGAACATAGAGAAGTTACCAAATTCTTAGATATAGGTCCATGCAAGAGCAGTGGGAAGGGAAGGCACAGATTTTATGAAAAAGATTTTCTAGTAGCCTAGTCAATTTACAGAACTGAAACGGGGTGCAGTGGGTCCTGTTAAATCCTTGGCTCTTTAAAATTGTCGTTCTCTGGTGTTTTCTACCTTTTTAATAAATGTTATTCTCTTTTTGTTTCCATGCCCTTTTTGATTTATCGGTAAACTCAATAAAATGTACTGATAAAGTGGGATTAAAATCATTATATTAATGTAGTATATGGAACAAGTATTATTACCTGGCTCTTGAACGTGATATTTCTGAAACAAACTGGCTTCTTACCTAATAACAATACTGTAATGATTCATATTCATATGAGTTGCAGGAAAGCAGGTTAAGTACCGGATAGAGCCCAAAGCAAACCTGGTGGTAAAACCTAGAGGAAGAGAATGATTGTCCTCAGAAATCTAAAACAAAATGACTCAGTGTGGGCAAAGTTGGCATTGAGGTTTTAGGAATGTATATGGTATTTCAACAGGTAGAGATCTAAGGAAATGGCACCTCAGAAAATACTGTGAATCAAGGAAAATAAGAAAAGCATGTTCTCGAAAAGATGAATGTCCAGAGTTGACTGTAATACCAGGGTTTATGAAGGAGAATAAAACAGAAGACAAGTCTGAAAAAAGTTTAAGGATCACATCTTGGGTGACCTTGATGTTCTGCCAAGCTTTTGGTACTTATACACACAGACACATGCACATAGACACTGACACACAGACACAGACACACAGACACAGACACACACACACACACACACACACACACACACACACACAGACACACACCCTGGTCAGAAAATAACTTGATGGTAGCTTGAGGGAAAGAGAGAGGGAGAGAGACCAGCTAGATCACCATTGTGAAGTCTGGGAAAGTGGATAAGCTTCTAGATAACACATTGGTTATAGAGAGGGAAATGGATGGATGAATTTGAGAAAAGAATTAGATTTAGAAATAACAGGTCATAATAGTCCATCTGTTTTCAGGAATAAATAAGACAGAGGAAATTGAAGGAGTGTTTTCTGGTTGACTAATCTAGAGGATCATGGTATTGTATAAACCAGAGTGGAAAACAAAGGCAGTCGGGCTGACTGAAGGAAAGACATTAATAAGCTCCGTTTGAGATATTTTAGATTTGCTGTATGAGCAAGAAATGTTTTTTACATTCAGAGAATGGTGAAGGGCATAAATCTGAAATTAAGAGGGACCAGGGTTTGGGTCATAGGTCTCCCGGAACTATTTGGGAAGTGGGAGTAAAATCAGTTAGGAAAAGACTGTCAAATGGAACATCAATCAATTGTAAATCACCTAGGAAAACAGTTCCACTGAGCAATCATGACCTTCTTATACTAGCTGAATTTTTTTTTTAATTTAACTGATAGATGAGAAAAAGGAAATATCAACAGACCCATTCTAGCAAAGTTCTAAAATATGCCCTGTTTTATTTTCAGGGACAAAATTAAAGGAAGTTTTTTTCCCCTTTCATGTACTTTTTTCTTTTTAAGTGATGACAAGTATGTCATTGTCCAGTAGTTTCACTTAAATATTGAAGAGTAATTGGGGATCTTGGTGAGTAAATTCTTCGTAAACTTAAGTAGGGTCATATGTCCATTCCTAGACCAATCATTGGCAAGGGGAATGGGATTCCCTCTTGGATCATCATTCTCTTCCTGGAGGGAGCGTGGAGTTTACCTCATCAAGATATCTAGCTGTTGGGTCATTGGCTGTATAGTAATAGTTACCTGAAAAACAAACAAACAAACAAACAAGAAAGTAAGAAAAGACAGGATACTATGAAGGCAAAAATTAAGTGAATAAAGAACAGTAACAATAGTTTGCATCTCAACACTTATTGTTGAATATTACTCTAAAATGTATTATTTCTTCTTACTTGAGTAAATAGAATTTATAAAGGATTTCGTCCCCAGGGTTATCAATTTACATTAGCATGAATCATCATTACAAAAAGTAATGTAAAAGTGTAGATAACTGAACTACTACAATATCACAAAATATACTAGAAGATGCTTTAATGATATTTTTATGATATACTTATAATATTTTAAGAATTTAAATCCAGAAGGGATGGATATTTTTTGTTCAGTTCACTGCTGAATATCCAGTGCCTAAAACAATACACAGCAGGCTCTCAATAAATATCTATGAAATGAATAAATGAGGGGAAAAATCATCTTAGTTGTGATTTTTATCCCTCTCTGAAAAAAAAGAGAATTCTCTCTAAATATTTTATACCAGTACCATACTGTCTTGATGATGACAGCTTTGTAATAGAGCTTGAAGTCTGGAATTGTGATGCCACCATCTTTGGCTTTCTTTTTCAATATTCCTTTGGCTATTCGAGGTCTTTTCTGGTTCCATATAAATTTTAGGATTATTTGTTCCATTTCGTTGAAAAAAATGGATGGGATTTTGATAGGCATCGCATTAAATGTGTAGATAGCTTTAGGTAGCATAGACATTTTCACAATATCTATTCTTCCAATCCATGAGCATGGAACATTTTTCCATCTCTGTATCTTCCTCAATTTCTTTCATGAGTACTTTATAGTTTTCTGAGTATAGATTCTTTGCCTCTTTGGTTAGGTTTATTCCTAGGTATCTTATGGTTTGGGGTGTAATTGTAAATGGGATTGACTCCTTAATGTCTCTTTCTTCTGTCTTGTTGTTGGTGTAAAGAAATGCAACTGATTTCTGTGCGTTGATTTTATATCCTGACACTTTACTGAATTCCTGTATAAGCTCTAACAGTTTTGGAGTGGAGACTTTTGGGTTTTCCACATATAGTATCATATCATCTGCAAAGAGCGATAGCTTGACTTCTTCTTTGCTGATTTAGATGCCTTTAATTTCTTTTTGTTGTCTGATTGCTGAGGCTAGGACTTCTAGTACTATGTTGAATAGCAGTGGTGATAACGGACATCCCTGCTGTGCTCCTGACCTTCGTGGAAAAGCTCTCAGTTGTTCTCCATTGAGAATGATATTTGCAGTGGGTTTTTCATAGATGGCTTTGATAATATTGAGGTATGTGCCCTCTATCCCTACACTTTGAAGAGTTTTGATCAGGAAGGGATGCTGTACTTTGTCAAATGCTGTACTTTTTCAGCAACTAATGAGAGTATCCTATGGTTCTTGTTCTTTCTTTTGTTAATGTATTGTATCACAAACAGACACATAGATCAATGGAACAGAATAGAGAGCCCAGAAATAGACCCTCAACTCTATGGTCAACTAATCTTTGACAAAGCAGGAAAGAATATCCAATGGAAAAAAGAGAGCCTCTTCAATAAATGGTGTTGGGAAAATTGGACAGCCACATGCAGAAAAATGAAATTGGACCATTTCCTTACACCACACACAAAAATAGACTCAAAATGGATGAAGGACCTCAATGTGAGAAAGGAATCCATCAAAATCCTTGAGGAGAACACAGGCAGCAACCTCTTCGACCTCAGCCGCAGCAACTTCTTCCTAGGAACAATGCCAAAGGCAAGGGAAGCAAGGGCAAAAATGAACTATTGGGACTTCATCAAGATCAAAAGCTTTTGCACAGCAAAGGAAACAGTTAACAAAACCAAAAGACAACTGACAGAATGGGAGAAGATATTTGCAAACGACATACCAGATAAAAGGCTAGTATCCAAAATCTATAAAGAGCTTAGCAAACTCAACACCCAAAGAACAAATAATCCAATCAAGAAATGGGAAGAGGACATGAACAGACATTTCTGCAAAGAAGACATCCAGATGGCCAACAGACACATGAAAAGTTGCTCCACATCACTTGGCATCAGGGAAATACAAATCAAAACCACAATGATATACCACCTCACACCAGTCAGAGTGGCTAAAATGAACAAGTCAGGAAATGACAGATGCTGGCGAGGATGTGGAGAAAGGGGAACCCTCCTACACTGTTGGTGGGAATGCAAGCTGGGGCAACCACTCTGGAAAACAGCATGGAGGTTCCTCAAAAAATTGACAATAGAGCTACCTTATGACCCAGCAATTGCCCTACTGGATATTTACCCTAAAGATACAAACATAGTGATCCGAAGGGGCACGTGCACCCAAATGTTTATGGCAGCAATGTCCACAATAGCCAAGTTATGAAAAGAACCTAGATGTCCATCAACAGATGAATGGATACAGATGTGGTATATATATACAATGGAATACTATGCAGCCATCAAAAAAAAATGAAATCTTGCCATTCACAATGACATGGATGGAACTAGAGGGTATTATGCCTAGTGAAATAAGTCAATTGGAGAAAGACAACTATCATATGATCTCCCTGATATGAGGAAGTGGAGATGCAATGGGGATGGGGGTTAAGGGGGTAGGAAAAGAATAAAGAAAACAAGATGGGATCGTGAGGGAGACAAACCAAAAGAGACTCTTAATGTCATAAAACAAACTGAGGGGGGTGGGGGGAGGGGTGTTGGGAGAGGGTGGTGGTATTACATTATATGTTTATATAAAAATAAAATAATAAATTTAAAAAAATAAAAAAATATTTTATACCAAATTATTAGGTATTTAATTTGTGCTGATTCTACTATTCTCTTTCATAATGTTCTTTCTTAATTTAACTATGTGTGACCTTCTCATTTGCCCTTCAACTTCATCCAAAGCTCTGGGTTTAGTGATATTGGCTTGTTTCTCTGCTTGGTTTTCAGATATCCTGGTATGATTTGTTTTCAACAGGCAGAAGTATAGTCTTAATGATAGCTAATTTCCTTGAGCTCCACTTTCTAAGAGAAACCCAAAGATTCACTGTACTAGTCTTTAAACTTGATACAATTAACTTTCTAAAGTTAATTTTCCTAATCTTGCTGACATTTTCATTCCCTTCCCTTAGGGAAAGGAATTCAATTCATCAACTTCTGATTGTTTCCTTAAAGTTTCCTTCTACTATTAGAAGCCCATCTAATTTTTCCTTATGAGCAAGTATTGGACCTGAAGTTTGCCCTGGAAAAAGTTACCTTCAACACAGGAGACAATTCTATGGAGATCTCATTGCTTCCAAACTACTCTATCGAGTACCGAGTATGATATCTACTCATCAACCCTTATCTCTAAAATCACTATCAGTTGACTGAACAAAACCTTATTAAGCTTATTTCCTGGTTCAGTGGTTTACACAAGTTATATTAGATTTAGAACATAGTTATTTTATGTATTCTTACTATGTTGACTCTAATGCAATATTTTTTCCAAATAATCCCATTACTATACCTTTATTCTGAGTTTATGAAGGCTTTAATTTAAAAAATAGTTATGAATGCTCTTTCTTTTCCTAAGCCAGCCCTCCAGTTCCAAGTGCTATTCTACCACTTCTCAGGTATTTTAATAGCATCTTCTCTCTGGCCCTGCTATGGGGCCTCCATATATTCCTAATTAATTCCTTCATTCAAAATTCACATCACACCATATTTGAATAGTTGTATGACTATTTCCTCACAGAAGAATACAGCAATGTAATAGATGAAGAGTTATTTTAAAAGTATTATGTGATGGTCATTGAAACATATAAATGTTACTGTTCACTGAACATAAAACATTAAAGAAAGTAACCAAATAACTGGGATAGAAAAAGAATAAAAATCTTCAGTTCACTTCTATTAGAAAGAATAAAGTGATAAAAGATTTGGCAAGAGCCTATGGAGGAGTTAAATAAATAGCTGAATCTATTTAATGGATTATACAAGAAGATGTTAGATGACTAAAGAAGATAAGAAAATGACCATTATAAACACTGAAAAATGCCTCAAATTAATTTTCATTAATTATTTTTATTTCATTAACTAATACATTTTGAATGTTACTATGTACAGGTTCAAGGGGCACAGGGATAAATAACATGTAGTCTTTGCCAAGAATGAAATTATGTCTTAGAATGAGAGACAGTTTATATAAGGCTTTGTTTTCTCTCTTTTACTGCATGCCTATGATAGAAATCGTAATAACTACAATAGGAATGTAAAGAAAGTTTGGTAGAGAAATCAGTTATCCTCAGGATAAGAGAAAATGATTCAGGGATAAGAATATCTATATGCATTTGTAAATACGGTTGTACTGACTGCACAAAGGTGATTGTATGTCATTGCTGTATAGACACTGCCAAGATAGAGTGTGAGAGAAGACGGTAAGAAACGTAACCACAGGCCAGACTGTGGATATTTTCATTGAAAGTTCAGCCTCTGAAGTACAGAAATCTTGGGTTTCTTATACGAGGAAGCCCAGGCAAATCTCCAGGACACAGAGTTAGAGGAGAGTTAACATACAACTGGGTCAATGAGAGAGTACAAGATGAATTTAAGGAAAGGCATTCAGAGTTAGAACACCACTGGGTTGATAACTTCTGTCCACTTGAAGGGCCACAGATGATGGCATGGATCAGGAGTATGTTTATGGTGAGGAAAAAGTCAAGTGATATTTCCTTGTGGGTTATTTCCTCTGTTTATGGTGCTGGTCAAGACACTTCCTCACTGGTGCTTTTGTCTACCCTAGTATGTCCTAAATGTTCTACTAGGCATGCTCAAGCTAACTGCAATGAAATGTCTTACTTGATTTTAAAACTGATACTAAATTCCTTAAAAGGAGAATACAATGATATTTTTGTTTGCTTCAATAATTTTTGGAAGGTATGTGTTTGACCTCTACGGAAGGTCACTAAGAAAATTCTTATGACAGACAAACTCATATGAGCACACTCTAGTGTCTTCCAAATTAAAAATGAATTCTCAGTGCCCCTGATCTCCATCTTTACACTATATTCTCATCTGTCTCTAACTCTGTTCAAAGCAAACTTCCTCAAAAAAGTTAACTACATTTGTTGTCTATCCTTTCTCAACCATTATTCACATACCAATATGACTTCATTCCCAAGCATGGCCCACACAATGCCATTTAGCCTACTCTTGTCAAGGTCAACTTACAATCTACAAAATGCTAAATCCAAAGGATTTTTTCTTTCCTCCTCTTATTAGGTCTTCTAACAGCATTTGACAAGATTTAATATTATCTCCTTCTTGAAACAGTTTTTCTTCTTGGCTTTAATGACACCCCAGTGATCACAGCACCCATAATAACCATTGCGAGTGGTAAATTTACATTTTTCTCTTTACCATCAGTTTAATTTTTCCTTTCCATTTCCACTGATACCCATTCCTTGTTTGTGAAATACCTTAAGTCCTTGAGTGAAAGAGAATATAATTAAGATAAAGTTAAATATGCAATCAACAATATGGGCTATCTAATGTTAAAGATGCCATAAAAGAATTCGAAGAACCCATAACCATGGACCTAGTGAAAGAAAGCTGTGTGTCCAAGTATGTTATCTAAAGAGATGTCAACTTTCAACAACATCAAATAGAGAGCATTTGTATTTATATATGGACTACTTAATGATTCACATAATTCTTATTAAAAAACAGAATGAGGGCAACAATAAAAACCAGGCTCAAAAAATTCTAAGGGATTATACACAGTTGAATTCTCTCTCTAGCAAAAGGAGTCAGTTTTCTTAGGGAGGCCCTCATTAACCTTGAAATCCAGCAGCACCTTTCTAACCAAAATAAATGGAATAGTTTATCAGGATGGGGATGTGATATAATCATAGAACCACTGGATGGGGGCCAGAGCAGGTGGATTAAAAATTATGGTGTTGCACTTTAGCTGTCTAGGGGATGATTAGGCTAGGCCTCTGCAGGCCAAGGAAGCATAGCCCTTACACAGTTATTCAAATAAATATCTTATTCTTGAATACATTTCATAGAGAGATCATATTATAAACTAAATAGTAAGCGATTGAGAATTGGCAAATGGAAAATTTTATCACAAGATGTCTCTTGGGGCGCCTAGGTGGCTCAGTCGGTTAAGCAACTGCCTTCAGCTCAGGTCATGATCCCAGGGTCCTGGGATCGAGCCCCACATCAGGATCCCTGCTCAGCAGGGAGTCTGCTTCTCTCTCTCCCTCTGCCTGCCACTCTGTCTACTTGTGCTCTCTCTGTCTCTGTCTCTGTCTCTCTGTCAAATAGATAAATAATTTTTTTAAAAAGATGTCTCTGAATTAAGGTAAATTCTGATTTTCCAAAAGAGTCAAAATGGAATGCTGACAGCTTTTATTATAGCATTTTGTTCTTTCTGAGGAATTTGAGGAATTTGTTGTATTCCAGTCTGAAAGAAAGGTCAGTGAAATTCCTGGTTGAGAAAAGATTTCACAGAAACCAGAGGCACCGTCATGGAATTTGAACAACAAATATCTCTTCCTTGGATGGCTTTTCTAAGATTAAAGATAATCCCAAAGATAATAAAATTTCTATCTTCTGAATAAATATAGAAAAAAATTTTAAGCTAAAAAATAAAAATAAGACAATTTAGAAGAAGCATGGCAATTAGACTTAAGTATTTTTCTGTTTGACTAAAGTTTACCAGGGTGCAACATGTATCAAAATCTTTGTTTTAATTTCTGGCTTTCATCTCACCAATTCTACTTATAGCAATATATCCAATGGAAATCATTAGAAATATGCACAAAGAATTATGGAAAAAACACTAACTGTGCTGCCTGGCTCTCCCCACTCCCCAAGGAAGAGTCTGAGACGAGGATTTGTGTTTCTGTGGTAATACCAGCAAGCAAGAATGAAGGGCGGGAGACTCTGAGGGATGGAGAAAAAAAACCCATAAAAAGTACCTGTTGTCAGGGTCACCAGCTGGGGCTTCATCCCACCTGGGATCCCCTCAAGAGCCTATAACATGCCTCTCTGAGTTTTACTATTGATAGTCAACTGGGAAAAGCATTCACCCATAAGGGCTCATCTCCCATTGGTTGAGGGCTACTCTATAGGCATTATCTCTGGTTCCCCATCTCCCACGCTCCTCATGGATCAGTGCCAATTCCTGGGCATTCTTGGTCTCATAGTGAAAGAAGGATATTACACTAAGAGAGATGCTGTTGGCCTACAGCGAATTAAAGTCTGAATAGCAGTGTCTACCTCAGTGGCTGCTAGAATCAATAGTGAGGTCCAGAGCATGCTGGTGGGACATCAGAGGCATTTGAGGCAGTAATTATGGTGGTTATTTTCAAATAATGTTCAAAAATTGAGAAATAACCAAATAAACCAAATATACACAAAAGTAGAGTTTGGGGGTTGCCTGGGTGGCTCCGTGGGTTAAGCCTCTGCCTTGGGCTCAGGTCATAGTCTCAGGGTCCCGGGATCGAGACCCTCATCAGGCTCTCTGCTCAACAGGGAGCCTGCTTTCCTCTCTCTCTCTGCCTGCCTCTCCGCCTACTTGTGATCTCTCTCTCTCTCTGTCAAATAAATAAAATCTTTAAAAAATACAGAGTTTGGTTATTATATTATAGTCTATAGGACAAAATATTTTGCAGTCACTTAAATATGTTTCAGGAGAATATTTTTTTAATTTAATTTTATTTTTTCAGTGTTCCAAGATTCACGTTTATGCAGCACACCTAGCACTCCATGTAATATGTGCTTTGGGAAATTGTTGACAGTATGAAGTAAACAAAATAGAAAATAAAAGATATAGGTCTTAGTTATTATATGCATAAAATAACTAAAAATGTATCATATTAACAGTGGTTATTTGTGTATAGTAGGATTACAGTTTATCTTCATTTTCCCTTTTGTACTTTTCCATACTTTCTAAATGTTTTATAAAGAGCATAGTACTATTTTGTAGCTAAGAAGTCAATACCAAAAAAAATCTCATCACATAGAATTCATTCTATAATCCCACTGTTCAAGAGTCCATCCAGGTTTCACTTTAAAATCTTTTTCTCCACCAAATATTAAATGTATGTCTAACAGGCCCATTACAAATTTGCCTGCCTTTGACTTGGTGATGTACCCACAGTTCATGCCTTCCCATCTCTCACTGACTTTCCCCTACAAAGTAACTCTATGCTTGGACCCCATCAGAAGTTTCAGTGTAAATAAAAACATCTTCACTTAATTGAATTATTACTCCTTGATATAGCCAGTAGAAACAGAAAAGCCAGAAATTTCAAAAGTGCTAGAAAAATGAAGCAGTCATTCAATACATTTTGCGTGCATAAAATACTTACAGAATTATTTATTTCCTGAGAAAGAACTGGTGTCCCGTCACTTAGTATGGACCAGAACCTGATGTCATATGACCATACACTCCCAGAGAGCATGTTATTCTTTCTGGTTGGATTTCTGCTTCTTTAAAAAAAAAAAAAAAGATTTATTTGAGAGAGAGAGAGTGAGAGCTCAAGAAGAAGGGAGAAGCAGACTCCCCACTGAGTGGGCAGCATGATATGGGACTCTATCCCAAGCTCCTGAGATCATTAACCTGAACCAAAGGCAGACACTTAACCAACTGAGCTACCCAGGTGCCTCTTTCCTTCTTTTTTCAAAAGGGTCTCACATAATAAAGTTTGAGGGTCAAGAGGCACCTGGATGGCTCAATTGGTTAAGCTCCTACTCTGGATTCCAGCTCAGGTCATGATTTCAAGGGCTGTGAGATCAAGCCCAGGCTCTGGCCCCGTGGGGAGTTTGCTGGAGATTCTTTCTATCCCTCTCCCTCCACCCCTCCCCCTGCTCTCTCCCTCTCAAATAAACAAATATTTTAATAAATAAATAAATAAGTAAATCTTTAAAGAAACAAAAGAATTGAGAGTCCAGAAATACACAGTTTATCTGAACAGGTTATATTTAAGCATGAATGACAATTTGGGAAGCAGATAACTTCACAGCTGAAAGCAACAAAATGCCAGCTGTAATCGGCTCAGAAAATAATGGCAGGAAAGAAAAACAACGAGTCTGGCTTGTATTCATTGGAAATAGAGTGGCTTTTCTTCATCAGAGTTTAGAATGATGGTGAATTTAAGGAGAAAAAAAAGAATTAGTGTTTGTGCCAGATTGAAAATATAACTCAAAAATTGTCTTCAAATATTCAAATATTTGATTATAAAACAGTGTTCAGAGAGCAAATGGACTTTTTTCTGCTATATGTTATTACTTTTATAGGAAATTGACCATTAATAAATTACCACTGCCTATGATAGGCATTTTTGAAATGTTTCAAGAATCATATTATATCTTGATAGTTTTACTGTGTTGGCTAATTTCACATCTTTGTGGAAACCTTAAAAACCATGTACTTTTGACAAGAAAGCCCCTTCCAGGCAAGTGAATTCATTTATTCAATGAATATTTTCACGTATCTGCAAGGTAACAGATATGATAACTAGCTCTGAAGACAAAGATGAAAAAGATGAAAGCTTTTGTTATGAATGACCACAAAAAGAAGAAATCACGATGGAAAAGCTAATATTGCAGGACTGTATAAAGCACAAGGGCCCAAAAGAGGCGTAGGGTGTAGTGGCAAAGGACGTGGGCTCTGGAGCCATTTGCCTGTGTTCAAACCCTTTTTTTACTATTCTCTTATAATTTGGGTGTCTTTGGACTGATTAAACTGCCTCCAAGTTTCCTCATCTATAAAATAGGCACAATAATAATGCATTTGCCTTTTATAATCTAAGTGAAGTTTTAATGACTCGATAATGATTCGCACATATATAAGTGAAGATACT
Organism: Taxidea taxus jeffersonii; assembly: GCA_003697995.1. NCBI lineage: Eukaryota > Metazoa > Chordata > Mammalia > Carnivora > Mustelidae > Taxidea > Taxidea taxus. The sequence goes on along the minus strand of RCUC01146252.1, from coordinate 16,887 downwards.
TAAAGAGTTTCTGGCGTGCATTAGGCATTACATAAGTGTCAGCTAAAGACACACACACACCCCTAAGACGCAGTGCATGAGGAAAGGAGAGAATGTTGCTGGGAGGAATTTGTTGGGTCAGGCTTAACCAAGGAGGATTTCAAAGATGATTGGAAACAGGTAAGAATGAGAATCTGATCTAAAATTATTCTACATAAGGGAGGTCTGGGTGCCTCAGTTGGTTAAGCGTCTGCCTTCAGCACAGGTCATGATCTCTGAGTCTTGGGGTAGAGCCTCGCACCAGGCTTCCCACTCAGCAGGGAGTCTGTCTCTCTCTCTCTCTCTTTTCTCTCTCTCCCTCTGCTTCTCCCGACCCCTCATTCTTTCTCTCTCTGTCTCAAATAAATAAATAAAATCTTAAAAAAATAAAATAAAATAATCCTAGGTCATAGAAGTTATTTTTCAGCATGTATGCATAAATAAATGAATAGAAATGCATAAAAACTTAAAACTAGTTTTATTGGGGGGGTGAATATTTGTGTGGGGGTCAAGGGTTTTTTGTTTTTTGTTTTTCCAGTATATGTACTAATGCTTATTGCAGCTGTCTCTTATACTGGGAAAATCTAAGGCACAGACTAATTAATGTTCACTGCCCCATCTTTACAATGGATTTTTAACCCTGCCTCCAAACTTCAGATTCCCTGATTAATTTGTTAAGATATTTTCAATGTTTCAGCCACTTGGCCAGTATCTAAGTAAATATCCTAACTCTGCTTGTAAATATGCTTGTGATCACCAATAAACCATTAAGAGACTAGACTGTCTTTTGTTAAATTTGTAAGAACGGGCCCCAAGAACTTTAAATGAAACTTGTTGTGTTGAAAGATCTTTGAGGGCTACTATTGTACATTTTTCATCATGGTAGTCCATTCAACAAATGCCCACAATGTGCTAGTTATTATATATATGCATTTCAATATAATAGCTGCCAGGCGAGCCTGGAGCTAGTTGGGGAATAGGTGTTAGAAGAATGTAGGTCACACCATATTGCTGTGGGGAGTTGCGTTGATGGGTTTTGTATTTGTGTCTTTTACTACTGTTATCTTTCCTCAATTATTTCCAGTTATTTCAGGGATCATGGGATTGGGGCATAGAAAACTAAAAGAAAATGGACCTTAATTTAGACCAACAGCTGGTGGTTACGCATGTAATTAATGGGGAAGATTGTTTACTGGTATTTATTTTAGAACCGATTCCGACCCTGCCAAGGAAAATGGCAGTACTGAAACTTCACATTTCCAAACAGCGAGTTCATTTGGCTGCCTTGAACTTGTGGCTGTAACAAATTTATCTAAATTTTTCTAATTTCTTCTACCGTATATGTAACAGTCAGAATTTATACAGGGCATCGAGTTTTATTTTCATTTGATAATAGCCCTCTGGTTTTGATACAGATTAAGTGAAATCCATGGCATATACTGTGGGGTATAAAATTGTATGTCTTAAAATATATTTAATTTGTGTTTTCCCATACTGTTGAGACATTTCAGTACCCTAATAGATACCACAAGTTAGTCTAATGAAGTCTGTGGGTGACTTCTGTGCCGCAGTCTACGGAACTCTGACATGCCATAATTAACCAAAGTCTGGGGATTCGGTTCTAAGTTGGTCTTTTACCCAAGCATTCAATTCTTGAATATGATTAAGAAGCTGAATTTTATTTTTGAGTCCTTGGCTCCAGTTCCTTGAAGCCATGCTACTGAAATAATTTGGTCTCTGAGCATTTCCTTGTGGAGGGAATAATTTCCATAAAATAGTGTGTTTTTTTAAAGCTATTTCAGTTCAATTTCTGCATAACATGATTCTTGCTACATGACATTCTTTTGCCTTTGCACGACTGGTTCTTTGTCCTCCAGATTTGGGCTTAATTATTACCTCATAAGAGTCCTTTCCCGAAGGATTTATGTAGCTTCCGCCACATTTTCCACCTCAAATTATTTTAAGGCATAATATATTTGTCATATATGATGTCCAACATTAACATATATTTAAATGCCCCAAATACATGGAAACTGTTGATTGCTATTACTGTTTTTGCTCTGAGTAATTCAGCTAATTGTTTATTGACATTTTTGAAATTGTTTCCCTATAGAAACCAAAAAAACAATAGAACAAATCAATGAAACTAGGAGCTGGTTGTTGTTTCCCTTTCCTGACTCTATGGAATGTTAGGAAAGATTAATGAAAACAAAACAAATTTGTTTCAATTTTCTTAGCTGAATATATAAGCTGAAAGCACTTAAACAGCTAGCATTTCTTTATACTTAGTTATATATTAAAGTTCATAAGATTTTCAAAAGACCAAATCTTCAAACCCTATTAGAGGGTTTTCTAAGTACTGTCTTTCCCCTCCCCCCCTTCTCTTTCCAGAAACTCAGTACAACTGCCTATCTTCTCTGCTCTGGAACTCTGGGTCTCCCCTCTTGATTGTCACACAGACCTCTCAAATCCAGCATGTTCTAAACTGAACCCATCATATCCTCTCCAAACCCCATGCCTACTGAGTCCTCCTTTGCTGTACCTTATACGGATTATTGGTACCATCTTCCACCACTTCTGAGCCAAGATCTGAGAATGGTGTAGAATTCTCCCTCAATCCACCAGACATTCTCCATAAGTCACCAGACATATCTTTATTTATGTAGACGTAAGTACTTACCTATCTTTAATAGTTAGCATGTACACCTATCTATAGGTAATATCTGTCTTCCTATCATGTATTTGCTTACCTATATGTCTACTTTTCTCTTGAATAAAGTTTGAATCCGTTCCTTCCTCTCCATCCCCAGCACCTTTGTCACTGCCTGGGTTTGGGTCATTTTTTTGGTCTGAGTTACTGAATGCAGCCTCTTGCATTGCCCCTTCCAGTTCATTCCACCATCACAGAATTATCTTCCCCCCCTCAAAGTCCATCCCTTCTGACTAAACTCCTTCTATTTTTTTTTTTAATTTATTTATTTGACAGACAGAGATCACAAGTAGGCAGAGAGGCAGGCAGAGAGAGAGGGGGAAGCAGGCTCCCCACTGAGCAGAGAGCCTGATGTGGGGCTCGATCCCAGGACCCTGAGATCATGACCTGAGCTGAAGGCGGAGGCTTAACCCACTGAGCCACCCTGGCGCCCCACTCCTTCTATGATTCTTGAATGCCTTCAGGATAAAAACTAACATCTCAATATGCACAACTCTTCATGATATTGCCCTTGCTACCTTTTAGTTTTATTTTTTCTTTCTCCCCACTTTGAGCTTTACACACAAAAATGGAGAGCAACCTTGGTGGTTTAGCAGAGCAACACCTGAATGTTTCCTTCTTTTTCATGTCTCCTGAATGCTTGTGCATTCATTGCTTTCTCTCTAAAAAGATCTCCATGCTTTACTTATCTCAGTACCCTTCAAAATTTAGCTAAGCTATAGTTTCACCTAAAATGAGTTTTCAAACCTCTCATTTCAGGCAAGTGCTTCCTGTTTCCACAGTGTTGTGAATATCCTTGTCAGTATTTATCACTCTGTATTTATTGTTTTTTTTTCTTTTTTTTTTCCTGTCTCTTCTATAAGGCTATGGCCTTGTTTAAGACAAGAATTATGATCTTTATCTATATCTCTGGTGTATAGAGTAGTGTCTGGCCCAAGATTTATGTGTAATATATGTAGATGAATGAAAAAAATAGTCATGGAACCAAGAACAATGGATTTGATCTGAAAAAAAAAAAATCCGTAGCTGGGAAAGGAGATATAAAAGTGATTCATACGTAAAATTTTGCCTTGCATTCGGCTTTTTGTGTGTCAGGCTATGTTCTAGGTATTTTCATGTATGAATACATTTGGTCAGTGCAATTATCCTAAGAGATGAGTACGACTAGTATCTTTTTCCATGTTAAGAAATTTGAGACATAGAAAAGTTTAGCTACCTAAAATCCCATACATTTTCTTAGTCTGGTTTCCTCTGAAAGCAGAGCCTGAGGCAAAGGGTTATGTTCTAAAATTTTTTTAGAGAGTGCAAAACCCACGAAGCAGGAGTTGGGGAAATGGGACTGAGACTAGGGAGGGCAGAGTCAATGCAAAGTAGCATTAATGAGCCGATCAGCACTTGGTATCAACTTCCTGGATGTCTCAAGACCATCTTCTGAGGGCTTTATCATGACTGCATTTCAGGACTGTCTATCTTTTGAAGAAAAGGAAACTGGAAGAATCATCCATGGGTTCATGTGTCCAATGGGTTACATGTTTTTGCCACATTTATTTCTGCTCTGAGCAAGCACCATTGTTGAAAGGATCCCGTGACATTTTATGCCCTTTCAACAACAGTGATACACCAGAGGAGGCAGGGGAATGACTCAAGGTACAGTTGATTTACTTTCCTCTGGAGCCATTCTGAAGCCTATGCATGGATTGTTGCAGCAGGATGGATGGAATGACAGCCAGAGGCCCTGGAGAAGGTATGGCTGAAAGGATCTGCACAGGTATGTAAGATAAGATTGGTATGCCCTTCAAATAAATGGTGAAATCCTAATTCAGATGCTACTGATCTGACTCTAGCCCTTGTAGTCAGTGTCACCCTTCAGCCCTGGCAACAGTGGCCCACACCCAGTGCTTTGGCAGGACATATGTCGTAGAGATACACCAGAAACAAGATTATTAAAGAACACATGGATGATTCTATTTCTGGCACGGCACCACCTACAAACCAAACCATCTGCTCTCTTGACTGTATACTGCTTGGGTCCTGGGAAAATACCCCACATCTTTTTTTTTCAGAGTCCTTTATCCAAAGCCATGCTTGATGGTTGTTGGGCTGCAGACACAGAGGACAGTGACTCAGAGTATGGGGGAAGAGGGATAATCTGTTGAAATACTTAGGTAAGCAAAAAAGACAAAGAAATTTGCCAAGTCCTTCTCTCAGAAAGCATGACACCAACAAATTCTTACCGAGTAAAATAACATTTCTCAGCGTTCTAATTCATAAAATGAGAAGGGATATTCATACATGCTATATAGTTTTATATAGCATGTAAGTTTATTCTCTACCCGGCCATCTGGGTTACTACTGAATGTTAGAATTCCAAATAGTTTTATTATTAGAAACTAATTTAGTAGGATTCAATTAAATTTTTTAATTAAATTTTAAAACTCAGCTGTATATAAAATCTGGACTTGAAAATATTATTTCATCCAGTATAATTTGTATTTGCCCATAATTTTAGTAGATAATATCAGACGTTTTAGGGAAAAAATAACTTTTTGAAGTACATATGAAAGGCAATTAAAGTTAATTTAATTTTTAAATTTGCTTTAATGTATACTTCTTGATGAAGAAAATTCAATTATTATGAACTCTGAATATAATTAAGTGTTATTATTTTAGTTCTTTACATCACTAGATATCGTTAGAATATAAATTATGTGAAAATCTTGGTAATAATATCACAATTTATGATTTTGCTGAAACAAAGGCATCCATAAATGTTTGGAATACATATATAAAAACATACGAATTATGTATTTTTTAAAAAGATTTTATTTATTTATTTGACAGACAGAGATCACAAGTAGGCAGAGAGGCAGGCAGAGAGGGAGGGAAGCAGGCTCTCTGCTGAGCAGAGAGCCTGATGCGGGGCTTGATCCCAGGACCCCGGGATCATGACCCGAGCCGAAGGCAGAGGCTTTAACCCACTGAGCCACCCAGGTGCCCCGAATTATGTATTATTTTATACTTGCCCAGATATCCTCAACCAGCAGAATATTCAGCCATATATGTTAATAATTGAATTTAGCAATCTCTTGTATTTGGTCCAGTCATTCAAAAACTATAGCTTTAAACATGTTTCCTAGTTTGGTGTTATTCAGTTGTATATGATAAAACATTTTACATCACAGTTGGTTAACTAGAAATATAATTTTTAAAATATTTAGATATAATGTATATGTGCCCCTATTTGTACCCTTCCCCCAGACTTCACAGATAGTAGGGGTGGTTTGGCCCATGTTTATAATAAATCCCTGTACTCTGCTCTACCATACTCCACTCCACCCCACCCCACTCCACCCAGCAGAGTACATACTCTATCTGCCCTACTCCAATACTAAACTGCTTCCCTAGTGTTTCAGAGATTGGTCCAACTCATTCATTCAATTCATTCTACTTAGTTATTAAATTGACAAAACTAAGACAACACTTCCGTGCAGTTAAACTACTGATGCTGTATTTAAATAGATTATGTTTAACCACCCACATACAAATATGAAAATAAGGATTAAATATTCCAATTTATAGTATGGTATGTCTGTATACTTTTCGCTCTTGAGGAATATCCTATTCGAATATCAGTCACCTCCACAGTCCCCTCACATGATTTCATTTAAGTCATCTTACTTAATTCCTTCTGCAGGGAGGAACCCTGCTTTTCCTCTTCCTCACTGCATGAATAACTCATGTAAATTGCCTCAGGTAAATTTCATCAGGCATCTGCTTACTATGTTATTTTAGTGTAAGACAAAATGTTTTCTGGAGCTGTAGAAATTTTATTGGGTAGTGCCAAAGATATTTCTAAAGGATTGTCATTTTACTGGTTTTTATATATTCTCTTTTGAATTCATTTTCAATAAGGGGCTTTGGGGGAAGCAGAGGTAATTAAAAGTTATATCACTTTTGCCTCAAATGTCCCATCTCTACTTTCCCTGATGAAGCCACAGACTCTGGGCACACTTTACAAAAAGACACTGTTTGATACCAAGTTGCTGTTTGGTTTTTTTTTTTTTTCATTTTTCCTCCATAATTACAACTTTGGCATGTTATACTAAAAAAAAAAAAATTGAAGATGATAAAGTATTGCATTCTGATCTCCCTTTGAAGGCCAAAAGGGAAGACATGGCTGCTATATAACCATCTTGAGAGAGAACTCTAATGATAATAAGCTCATCTTAAACCACAAAGTAATTTAAATGTATTTTTTTCCTACAGTTATATTTTCATCTCTGATACTCATCATAGAAATGGAGTCACTCCCATGATGTAAATATAGATATTTTGTATTTCTGTATGGTAAAGATCTTTTTATTTTTGATCTTTTATATATAAAAACTGAAATAAAACCTCCCTACTTCTTTTTGGTTCTTACAAAATAATATTTGGTTATTCAAAAACCTTACTTTCACTTATAGGCTATCAACTTATTATATTCTAAGTTAAGTTCAGAAATGTAAATACAGTCTCTAATATATTCTCTGAAGTCTTCTATCAGAAGTTTAACGCAATGTAGGTTCATTCAAACAAGATAGCAAAGCCACTAACAAGCTGAAGTATTTTAAAAATAATCCAAATATTAACTCTCAAGTATCCATGCAAATGAGACAAAAGATTGGCATAGTAATTAAATATTTATAAAAAAATCTGCTCTACTTTATGTGATGCACAGATGTATTCTTAACATTAAATCGTGACACAGGAGGGAAATCAGGTGTCCAAGCATGGCAGATTTCTCAATGCCAAGAAACTCTATGTCTCAGAAGATGTTCTAATGAACTTGACCTGAGCCAAATGGAATCACCAGGACAGCTGGGAGGAGAAGCACACTGGTGAGGGCAGGGAGTCTCTCACCCTTCTGGCTGAGTTAATTCTATAACTCATACTTGAACTGTAATTATTTGAAAGTTGAGTAAGAAGTCATGACATCCAGACATCATATTTCTTACAAAATCCTCTCTGGTGCCAGAGGCATATAGAAATTTCCTGCTCCAAGACAGATTGATGCTCATAATCGTGACGATTTGTGACACTTGCTTGACCTCCTCGAGCTACAAATAATCAAAATATTTGACCTAAAACAAAAACTTTTCAAGGTAAATTAATTAATTTCTTTCAAAAGCTTTAGAGTAGTGAAAGTGCGTGTGTGTGAGTTTGAGTGTGTGTGTGTACGCACTGCTGCTGCTCTATAAATCTCATTTATTTTTAGTTCATAAGATAGCTTAACTGCTAATGTTAATATTTACCTTAAATAGCTATTATCACAGTTATCTAAAGCGATCCCTTTATCTGTGAGGAAAATGACTGCAAACAGGTTATGGTTTTACATCTTAGAAGTGGACTGTTCTTTACAAGAACACATTTTTTGAGAGCTGAGAATCTGCTAAGGTCAAATGGCTTTTAAAGTCAAGTGGTGAAATTAAATGACTGAGAAATATTTGGAATGCAAGTTAATACCCAGAAATTTGCAAATGAAAATATTTTGGAAGAAATTAACTGAACTCAAGATGTTTCACTGAACTCAGATGTAAAAGAGTAGAAAATGCAAAGGGCAAAGCACTGGAAGGAATATGTTGCTGGGGCCAAAGAGCAAGTTTATTTATAAGGCGTTTGTAGAATATGACAGTTTACTCAACTGTGATAGCTTTATGTTGTCGTTTTCAATATATGATAAATGCAAAGTATTTTCTAATCTAGAGACTATGGAATGTCCCAGAATCTCTAGCTACTCCATCAAATACCAAGAGTTCTGGCTACACTGAAAATACCCACCAAGTATCTTCTTCTGTACCTTTGCACACAGTAAAGCTAGTGCCTGTAGTCCCCTTTCCTCCCTTTTCTTTCAGCCTACAAAATGTCTTCTCATCCAGCAACAGCAAATTCAGTATCACTACTGTTGGGATCCTACCTCGACTTCTCCAGGCAAAGTGAATTCCCTTTGCATTAGCCAGATTACATTATATTCTACTTATTTAATTCTAATTATTTAATTACAGGTATTAAATTCATTTTTATCACACTTCATCATTATATGAAACCCCAAATCTCAATATCAAACCATGTATTCTATGACTACTATATTCATGTTCTTTCTTACATCGTCAGAACGTTCACAATGCATTTGTATGTAATGTTCTCAAATCCCATTTGCTGAATCATCGCTGTGCTGTGCCTCTCCATCAGTCTATGTCTCTGTGTGCCCCATGCTCCCACTCTTGTCTCTCCTTCTTTAACCTTCCATCCACACCTTCACCCATGCCACCACTGGGTGTGACTCTTAGTTCACAAACTCACATTAAGATGTGCACTTGGAAGACTTTTTTAAAAACTCAGTTATGAAAAAAAAAAAACAAACCCTCAGTTATGGGGGCACCTGGGTGGCTCAGTCAGTTAAGTGTCTGCCTTCTACTCAGGTCCTGGGATCTAGCCCTGCATCGAGCTCCTTGGTCAGCGGGAGTCTGCTTCTCCCTCTCCCTCTGCTGCTCCCCCTCCTTGTGCACTTGCTCTCTCTCTCTCTCTCTCTCTCTCTGTCAAATAAATAAATAAATAAATCTCAGTTAAAAAATTCTTTTATTTTGCTTACTTTTTAAGGTCACAGATAAGACAGTTTAAAACAAGGTAATAATCTATTTTTAGGAGGCTATAACTAAACCAAATTTTCAGGTAAATATTTTGCCATATAGAGTCCAAGGAAAGAAAGGTGGGTGAATCTAAAGGTGCCACTGAGTTGCTGAACTTCCACTCTCTTCCTCCAAAATATCCTGAATGTCATCAGTCAGTCAGTGCCTGAGACCCTCAGCCCACTCACGGACAGGAAGGGATGCCCATGCCAATATGCATGTTAAATATCAATAAAACCGGGATTCTTCCCTTTTTATCTTAATGTAAAATGAATATAAATAAAAGTTTTATTTTGTTATATCATCACATTTGAAACCATTAGTTCAAAATGTTCTCTCTTAGTATCTGCATTTTGTTCTACAAAGAATATGATAGGACTATGTTGAAAATTACCCTTATACTCAAGCATAAGAAAATAGAGTAGAAGAGAATTCAGAGCAAACAAAATTTTCCCTGATGTTTAGTTTCTACTCTCTCGTGGCTATTTTTGAAAACACCTTTATTTCATAAAAAATTTACCTTCCATATAATTTACCAATTTAAAGTGTACAATTTAATGGGTTTTAGTATATTTATAGGGTTGTTCAACCATCATCACAGTTGATTTTAGAACATTATCATCATCCCACACAGAAACTCTGTATCCATCATTAATAACCACTCCCCGTTTCCCCCCCAACTTCTCCTCTCCCCTGTCCCAACCCTAGGCAACAATCTATGTTCTTTATTTGCCTATTCTATACATTCCATATAAATGGAATCTTAAATTATGTGGTCTTAAATTAGTTTCTTTTAGTTAACATGTTTTAAAAGTTCATCCATATTGTAATATGTATCTGTACTTCATTTCTTTCTAGCCTAATAATATTCCATTGTATGGATACACTATTTATATAGCATTTAATGGATATTTGGGCCCTTACACATTTTAGCTATTATGAATAATGCTGCTATGAACATTCAGGTACAAGTGTTTTACGGGCATATATTTTTCATTTCTCTTGGTTATATACCTAGGAGTGGAATTACTAGATCATATGCAAATATATAAGAAACTGTTATAATTCAATAGCAAAAGTAACCAGATTTTAAAAAATGGCCAAGAATCTATTTGAATAGACATTTCTCCAAAGATGATATACTGATGTCCAAAAGGTATATGAAAAGATACTCAACATCACTAATCATCAGGGAAATGCAAATCAAAACCACAATAAGATCACTTCACAACTTTTAGAAGGCTATTTTTAGGCTTCACAACTTTTAGAAGGCTATTTAGAAGGCAAGGATGTGGAGAAGGAACACTGGTACACTTTAGGTGAGAATGTAAATTAGCACAGTCATAATGGAAAACAATATGGAGGTTCCTCAAAATTTAAAAGTAGAACTACAACATGATCCAGCAATGCCATTTCTGAGTATTTATCCAAAAGAATTAAAATCAGAATCTCAAAGGGATACCTGCCCTCCCTTGTTCACAGAAACATTATTCAGAACAGCCAAGACACAGGAGCAAGCTAAGTTATTCATAGGCAGATGATTGATAAAGAAAGTGTCATATAATTATGCCGAGATTTCTGAAATAAGTCAGACAGAGAAAGACAAATACCATGTGATTTAATTTATATGTGGAATCTTAAAGACAAACCAGCACAGCAAAACACCAGAAACAGACTCATAAATGCAGAGAAAAAACTGGTGGTTGTCGAGGGGAAAGAGTTGGAAGGATAGGTGAAATAGGTCAAGGGGACTAAGAGGTACAAACTACCATTTATAAAGCAAATAAGTCATGGGGATGAAAAATAAAGCATGGGGAACACAATCAATAATATTGTAATAACATTGTATTGTGACAGATGGTAACTACACTTACTGTGGTGAGCATGCATAATGGGAGTTGTTGTATCTCTATGATATGCACCTGAAACTAATATAACACTATATGTTGACTGTACTTTAATATATGTATTGCATGGAGCACTGGGTGGGTGTGGTGCATAAACAATGAATTCTGGAACACTGAAAAATTTTAAAAATAAATAAAAATTTTAAAGAAATTTTAAAAACAAAAGAAAGAAAATGTGGTATATACACACAATAGAATATTATTAAGCCTTAAAAAAGAAAGAAATCCTGTCATTTGGGACAACATGATAGACATGGAAGACATTATGCTAAGTGAAATAAGCCAGACACAGAAAGACAAATACTGCATAATGTCAATTACTTGTGGAATTTAAAATAGTGAAACTCATAGAAGGGGAGAATAGAATGGTGCTTGCCAGGGGTTTGAGGAGGGGAAAAAGAGAAGGTGACAGTCCAAACATACTAAGCTTGTTATACAAGATAGATAAATTCTGGAGAGTTCTAGTAACATAGCATTGTGCCTTTAACTAACAGTACTGTATTGTATATTTAAAATTTTCTAAATGAGTAGATCTTATATTAAATGTTCTTATCACACATCATCATCATCATCATAATCATCATAATGGTAATAATAAAGAAGGAGGAAATTTGGGGAGATAATGGATATATTGTTTATGGCCTTGATGGTGGTGATGGCTCCACAAGTATATACTTAACTACAAATTCATCAAGTTTTATACTTTAAATATGACAGCTGTTTATATGTCCATCATACCTCTATAAAATGATTTTAAAAAATAAACTATACAAGGGCACCTAGGTGGCTCAGTAGGTTAAGCATCTGCCTTAGGCTCAGATCATGATCTCAGGGTTGGGCTCCCTGCTCCGTAGGGAGTCTGCTTCTCCCCTCCCTCTGCACCTCTCCCCAGCTTATGCTCTCTCTCTCTCTCAAATAAACAAATAAAATCTTTAAATAAATAATGCAATTTCATAAATCTAGTAAATATTGCTCTACACTGAAATTTTGCTACAGGGAACCTCATTGGGTATGGGTCATTATCATCTCCAGGGAAAACTATGATACAAAATGTCATGAAAGTGTTCTTTATTACAGAGATTGCATGACACAAACATTAAGATGGGTTTGTGGGATCAAGTCATGTATAGTAAGGCATAACACTATTCCACAAAGATGTGGGTTCCTTTTACTCACCCATCCACTCAAATGGCAAAAATTAGTTTGAGGCAGCCCTTTCTAGAAGGTTGACTATTCATTGTGTAGTTATAAAATATTGTGCCATCATCTACTATTTGAAGAATTAAACTTCTGGTAAAATGTTAATATTAAATATTAAACACATTAAATATAATTCTTAAAAACTGTCTCCACTTTTCCAAAGAGATGAAAAAGGTTGACAAGAGGCATAATAGTTTATGCATTGCATCGTTCTGAAATGTATTCAATACCAATTTATCATGTGAAGGCTGTGAGTGCTACTCTGACAAGGGTTTGCCCAGCAAGGGGGCCAGCTGGGTTTGACAATTCTCTCACTTAATGGATTAAGCAAACGTGTTCACGAGCTTAGTCCCTGAAAACACAAGTGTGATACATTGCACCCAAAATCTTTATATAGTGATATATTAATACTTTGGGACTCACTGAATTAAATAATACTTTTCCACTGAATTATTTCTCAAAATGATTAATGTGCTAATGTGTATTTTAAATCTGTCCTAAGAAAATAAAGCCTAACACATCTCTAATGTTGTTTGGCAGTACAAACTTATCTTTGTGGAATATCCATGGTGGAACAAAATTTGAGAAATGTGAAGGTATTAAATGTAACTCCAAGCTGGGAATAAGGATGCCTTATGTACTCACTAATTCTGAGGGCTGGCAAGCTATTTGATTTTTGAACTTCAGCTAATAATACTATTGCCTCCTGTTTCATGAGGAGGGTTAAGGAGATAACAATATCCAGGTAGGACTGTTCATATCCATCATCGTATGCTCATCACCAAGTATAGTGCTGATATATGGTAAATATTCATTAAATATTTATTGGACATTTCAGTAAAACAGCATGTTTATAGACATAAAACATAACTAGATAATTATAAAGTACTTGACAAATATAAAATAGTATCTCATAACATTAGAATGACTCATCCTGACTTGAAAATAATTTCTAAAGTTCTATCTCTGCCATTATAATTTTGGGTGACTCATGATTTTTCCCATTGTGTAAAGAGGCATATAATTAGCCACTCCTAATGACTATTATTAGTGTCAAATATTCCATTAGCAATAATCTTGGAAAGAGAACTGTAGTTGAATATGAAAAAGTATAGGAAAACTGTGATAGGAAGAGAATTATATTATAAAATGCTATTAAAATGGATCTTGTTTAGTTTTTCCATGGTTTCTGTTTAGCTCAAGAATAACTACCAAAAACAAGATGGAACATTTTTGAGGCATACCAGGTTACTGATGGTGATGTAAGTGTTTTAAGGTACTAAGAATGGATGGAGATAGTGACAGTAACAAAGCTTATTATCAAAAGAGTCTCTTGGGTCTGGATTTCTTCTAACATGGTTTTCCACTAAAACTCTTTATGCTTTTATTTCCTTTGCTACTACTCTAGCTTCTCCTTTTCCACTAGCGACTTAATATATTTGTTTTCACTGTTAGGTTTCTCAAACAATATTTATTTCAATCAACTTGACTTGTTTCAATTAAAGAAATAAAAATTATGAAATATCAAACCTATCAGACCCTATGTTTTGAACAAAATGTTTGAGGCAGCCATAAAGATTTGTCATTTCAACCTAAGGAAAACTGCCTTTCAAGTGCTTTATATGATGTTCCTGACAACTTTTTTGATTTTGACCGAATCACTGAACATATCTGTTGCCAGTTCAGGAGCAGGTTTGTGAGGACAGCCTGCCTTTATGGCCCATAGAAATCCCTGAAGAAATCAATCACGTGTGTGTTATGCCCACAGGGTTGATAACTTGTAAGGAAATAGACAAAAAGCGTTTTCGAAAGTGAGAACAAAAATTAACATCTGATTTCAAAGATATATTTGTATTTCCTTACTTCAAATAAATTATAATTCATGAGAATGGAAACTGAAGATTCCAGAGAAGAGGAAAAATAGTTATTCCATTGTGTTTTCTGGTCCAAAGCTGAAGTACACTTGTGCAGCTGTGGGAAAAAAAGAAAAAAAAAAGGGCGTTCAAAGACTCTCAACAGGCGTGCTTCAATAAGACATCCTACTGTTCTAGAAAATGCCTCAACAGAAAGGTCAATTTTTAAGAAATCATTCAAAGGAATAAGCCAAACTTAAAAGAAATTTGTCTGGGATCCTAGGTAACCTTACTCTGCCCCTTCTGAGTTGATTCTGTTTCATGTCAGAGACACACTAGACAAGTGGATGTGAAAGGGAAGGGTGATGCGGGCTTTCTGGGCTGATCTACCACAGCCATTCTTCGCGATGCTTCCTCCATTGTCAACACTTCAAACAGAAACCATAATGTCAATATCACCAGTGAGAGATTTGGAAAATGCACCACATCAATGACTTACTCCCCTGCCCCCCCCCAACACCTGCTACACTCCCTGCAAGAGAACATCAGACCTTATTATCACGATACTGTAAGAGAAGTTGCGGGCAAATGGAGTCCCCTCCATGCCTCATTGTTATCTCATTCAATTGGCATCCTGGCCTTTTGCAACAAAGCCTTTGATGGTAAGTTTTGGCTGTGCATTCCAACTCCAGAAAGCGTGTCAGAGAATTTTATTTTTTATTTATTTTTTAAGAGGGGTTTTAATTTTTTTAAAGTAATCTCTCCACCCAACATAGGGCTCAAACTCAGAACCCTGTGATCAAGGTCCCATGCTCTGCCCGCTGAGCCAGCATGTTAGGGAATTGGAAGGGGAGTTAAACCATGAGAGACTATGGACTCTGAAAAACATTCTGAGGGTTTTGAAGGGGTGGGGTGGGAGGTTGGGGGAGCCAGGTGGTGGGTTTTATGGAGGGCACGTGTTGCATGGAGCGCTGGGTGTGGTGCATAAACAATGAATTCTGTTACACTGAAAAGAAATTAAATAAATTTAAAAAAACTTAAAAAAAAGTCATTTGCCCATAAGAATTTAGTACATTCAGGATTTTTCTTTGAATATTCTTCTGTCTACAAGTGCAGTAATTAAGAAACTACAATTGTACATTATTTCAAAACATGTAGAAAAGAGAAAAGAGAACTTTTCTTCAGATAACCATACTGTTCTTCAAAAGGAAACACATTCTGATTGTTAAGTCCCTGCTATTTCTACCGCGTCATGTTTCCCTGGACCACAAGGATGAGTTTTCTCTACACTACTATGGATATTGGAAATGTGCCATCTACTCTGTTCTTTTGGTTCACTGAGCTAGGAGCTTTACATGTGTTATTTCATATAGAATGATAGAGACTCCCTGTTTTAATTTAGCACCACAGCTCTCCACAGGGTTGGCAGACATAGACAGAGCTGGAAACTACCTATTTACATATCTCTAGTCCGGATAGCTCTGCTCCCAGCCCCTTCCTTTCTCCTCTCATTCAGGAAAGAGAGCTGAGAAATTCCAAAAGTCCATTCTGCAAAGGCTTGAATGGGATGCCATATTGTACCAGGACAACTTGAACAAATTTCCAGTCACTCTCCCTGGCTTTATTTTATTTTATTTTACCCGGTCCATCCAGCATACCATTCTCAAGCAGATATTTTAAAAACTTCACTTTCATTGCTTAATCACTTAATGAAGAACCTACCCTGGACTCTAATTTTGTACCACAGCATGTTCACATGCATCAGCCTGACTTCAGCTTTTTGCATAAATAATGTAGCCACAACATATGTCCCATTCTTCTAGAACAAATGACAGTCTTTCTGAGAGAAAAATGTTCCTCGCCTTCTCCCTTTATCAGTTATATTTATTCCCAGTTCTGTGATTTAGCTTTTGCTGCCTCTCCCCAACCTAGATGTTTTTCTTTTTGCTCTTGAACTAAATAAAACCATTATTAATGACTCAAGTCTTCTATGAAGACTTCTCTGAATATTCCTGGAAACTGGAGAGAGAACACCTCTCTCTGTTACAATTTCACTTAGAGTGGGTAACACATAGTTGGTCACTTCACTTTTGACTAAGGTTGTCCTGACCATTAGTTTTCTCTTTCTGTACTTATGGTAACCTATTCAGGGGACTGTGTCTAGCGAATAAATCATGTTGTTGGTTTGTTAGCCTACCACTAGCTATCTAATTGGAAAGACTTCTGAATGTGTTTTATTTTAGCAAAGTTATTACTTAATATAAGATGAAAAGTAGAGAGAAAATCTCTCTTTACCTCTCTGTCTCTCTCTCTTTTGCCCTCTTTCTGACAAACTGCATAGATTTTGGGTGACGTAGATAAGAGCTACCCATGTAGTTTCCCACTAGTTACTGACGAGTTACCAAAACCCATTTCCTCCTGTAGATAACAAGAACACCATCTAACTCGTGGTTCATGTGAGAAGTAAATAATATAATAAGTGTGAGGCCATTAGCACTATTCCTGGCATAGAGTCAGTTCTTTTTTTTTTT
>ML105717.1:301908-363490 GCA_003697995.1 Taxidea taxus jeffersonii | reverse complement strand
GATCATAAAAATGAAGCACTTGCTTTCTTTGAAACAAATGGTCATTTAAATGGTACTTCAAATCTTGAGAATCCATTTCATTTGTGTTGCCAAAGGTTTGAGAATTGATTGAAATCCTGGAAATAGCTAGCACAGTTCTGATTTTTTTCAGCTTAATTGCCTTTCTTTTTCAGAACCTGCCAGATCATTCTTAATTACATAGCTCAACAGCCCAGTATGGTGTATCCAGGGAATGTCTAAACAATGCTTGTTAAAGATGAGGACTGGTCAGTAGAGCTACATTCAGGGGGAAAGCTTGGTATATATATTTATTTTATGAAGGAGTCATGAGGTAGGACTGTTATTTCTCAGTTATTATACCACAAGACATATAGGGTGATATCCATCAAGCCTCATGATGTGTCCATGAAAAGGTCATGGCTCCTTTGCTGGCCAGGTCTTCTCAAACTGGAGGGTTACATCCGCCTCTGTATTCCCAATGAAATTAAAGAACTAAATTATTTGTGGAGACACCCTGCTCTGATGCTTTGTCACTGACCCTATCGCTACCCGAATTCATGTCTTGAAGACAGCATCTGTGTGCATGTGTGTGGCTGGCTTGTCAAATACTAATGATTCATTTATTTTTACTCTAGTGATTTTTCCTATAACCATCACTCCTCATTCAGCAAAGGAGAGAACATGGTCACCCTTGCCATGTTTATGGATTACATGCAACGACTATTTTCCTTATTCCTAACCTCTGAGCAAAGCACATTTGATTCTAGCTTCAGGGATGGGCATGTTTTAACCTAGTTGATGTCATTGTAGAGATGAACTCATACTGACATCATGTATTAAGTTATTAGTCATTGGTGTTTTTCGACTAATCACTCTTGCTTTGTCCTTCTTTGTAGAGAGCTATTGGGAAGTTTGCGTCGGCCATTTTAGCCTTGCCAAAGTCTGTCATTAAACTTCCCAAAACTATTCTTCAGTATTTAATCAGAGCTGCAAAGGTATTTGATGTTTCACTGACGTGTGGTGTGTGACCCTCCGCTCCGTAGAACTTTAGACAAGCAGATTCCCTGTTGCCCTGCATCTGCATTTTCCCTGTTCTATAGATCATACAATGGAGGAAGTATGAGAACTTAAAATTGTAGGCAAACCTTTCCAAGTAGAGTTTCGAGAAGCAACATTTCCTATTATTTGATTCTCATCCTTCAGCTGACACCTGAGCCTGTCGAAACATAGAGCGAGAAAATGCAGATACACATCTATTCTGTCCTTCTTATAGTTATGCCTAAGTCACGTCTCATTTTTAAAAAGGTCACATCTGGTTGCATGCATCAGTCGTGATGTGTAAAATGTGCGATTATTGTTCTCAGAAAGCTGGTAAAATTACGAACGAGCCTAATAAAAGACTCATTTTGCTCCATCTCCTTGCTGGCTTCCCTTTCAAGGCTCCATAATGCCTAAATTGGGTATCGTCTTCCATTTACTCTTCTGACGTTAGGTCAACCGCTCCCGAGGCTGGGCTATCTCGTCAGGTCTGTGTGGCTTCTCACTCCCACGTCACCTCAGAGAGTGCAGAATAAAATGTGAGAATGCTGTTGGTCGATTAAGCCAATGCACAGCAGAAATTATCCAGCTACCCATGCTCTAGTCACTCCTTACTGAAAATCATAAATAGTGAACTCCTAATCATGTACTTTATAGAAAGCTGGTTCTGTGGACATAATCTGGGGCAGGAATTTAAACTCTTAGGTCTTTATGCTCACATGTTAAGCAGATGTTTGGACAGTGAGGGAGACCAGCACTTTTCCCATTTCACCTGGGATCTTATTTAAATACAGATGATGTAAAGAAAGCAGGTCCTGCCTACGGCACTTATAATTCTGTGTTTCTCTTGAGCGCCCAGAGGAAAGGTAGCTGCTGGTCCATCTTGGGTGGGGCCGGGGGTTCTAAACCAGGTTCCTCCCATTTTTAAAATGCCGGGATTCTGATTGTTGGTTTAATATTCAATGTGTTCACTGCCTTGGGATTCTTTTTCTTTGTGCTTTTATGACTACCATGCAAGTCTCTCCATTCATATTTAAGAATTTATATGAAAGATTGTAACATAATTATCCTCCATCCTCCAACACCCTTTCTAAAAAAGAAAGAATATATACATATATGTGTATATGTGCACATATATGTATATATTTCTTTGGTATATATATATAAAATTTAAAAAACAAGAAAACTTCTTACAGATAACATAAAATCCTGGGTCACACATGAATTAAAGGATAGTTTATTAAATTTTACCAATTTCAGTGAAAAATCTCCATCCACTTCCATAAAGTTCTATCCTTTTTAAAAAATTTAATGCTTTTTGCATAGTACATTTTCAGTAAAGTGAACCTCATTTCCCCCTAAAATATATGATAAAACTTAATCACATGACCAGACTTAAGATAAAACTTAAGATGAAGTTAATAAATAAATAAATAAATAAATAAATAAAATTTAACATTAGCTATCTTATCTTAAGAATGCAGACTAATAGTGGCAATTTGAAGAAACCAAAGGTCATTTATCGACATTTTCATGTATTTTCTTTCACTTGGTTAGTGGTGTGTACATCCATGAACTTGGATGGTGGTTATAGTTACAATGTGAGAACTGAGAAGTTCCAGTAAAAAAAAAAACAATTGCTATTTCTTGACTCAGTTAGAAGTGGGATCTTTCCTCCTACTTTGTTACCATCATTTGCTGAAACAGTCAGACTGAGCTTCTGTCAAATATTCCTGGCACTATACAGAGTTTGTAATTCCAAACATCAACAGTAAGATAGTTTACCTACAAATAGGGACTCCTCATAAGATTTTCTTCCCCTGTCTTGTTTCCCCTTGTTTGAATTATGTAAATTCTCATCTCAGTGAGAAAACACTGATAGGCTTAATCATTTAGGGATCATGGGTAGAACCAGGAATTTCCCTTTAATAATGGCACTCACCCTTCTTCAAGAGTTCTACAATTCTGTCCTAAATGCCCCTTCTCTCTCTCCTTCTCACCCTCCCTCTCCATTTTCCTCCAGAACAAAAGAACTCGTCCAACTTATACACCTAATACATTCACAGATCCTGAGTTACTTTTTAATTTTCCATTTTGGGGATTCTGACATTATCTAAAAGCAATATTTTCATAACTCTTTCTTTAAAGGACTTGTCATCAGATGTTGCTCTTAAACCTGAAAATTTCTTGTGTTTAGCAGTTCAGATTTTTGTAAAAGAATCAATATTTTCTGAAGCAAGTTTGCTTATTAATGTACTAAACTTCAAAGTTATTTTGGTAGGTGGCAGGTTTAATAAGCAAGGTAATTTACACATTTGGCAATTTACACACTTGGCAAAGATATTCTTGATGGAGTTCCCAGGTAGCATGCTTAGTACACATCTACCATAAATTCCTTCATTTGGTCCTTCTTCCAGAGTCAGTGCATCTTCTCTTTTCTCAAAAAACATTTTGGCATAAAATGGGATTAGTTTTTGCCTTCCAGGCTTATTTTTTCAGAAATAATACAGATGTTCCATTTGTGTTCATTGCCCATAGATTCTGATTTCTACAATGAGAAAAAAGAAATATTCTTCCTTAGTCACTATGACCTTTACATTTCTGTACATTAAAAAGTTGGATCCCCCTTTTATTTTTACTGACATCACCATGCCAGTGGTTTGCTTACACTGTGTTTTCCAAAGATTTAAGAAATCTGAAAATAATATAGAATACAGTGAAGTATCTAGGTTTACAAAGTGACCCCACAAAACATTCCTTTAACTTTATCTCATAATAGAAAACCCAGCTTCCCTGAGACCCAGGTGTGTTCGGGTGCATGAGGAGCATGTCTGCTTGGCTTCATGATTACATATGGCTGACTTTGTGTATCAAGGTTTTCTTTTGGTTCCTTCTGCATGACTTGGGAGACTGTTGGTGGGAGGGCTGTTGAAAGTTGCTCTATGGTGGTTATTGGTTTTATTATATTAATGTAACCATTTTCAGGTCTTGAATAAAAATGACAAAAGGCAACCAAAAGCACCACAGTTTTCCTTCCATAACATTCTGGAATAACTCTTTAACCTTACTATCACATTATTTTTTCCTCTCCAAATACTAATCAATCTACAAAACCCTTTCCCAAGTTGTTGGTCATAGCTGTTTTTCACAAGGGAGAATTGATCAAATGTGCAAAGCTGTTTTCACAAAGTAAATGAGGAGACAATGTTTTGTTTTTGATTTAAGGTTTATTTGCAAGGGGAGAAAACTACTCCAGTGACACTTAGCAAGGTGCCCAGCTTATTCCTGTCATGTGTAATACAAAGAATCAATAACTCTCACAAGTGGTGTGGTACATGGGGACGGACTTGGGAGGAATGGTGGTTACCCAAAGTATCTCAGGATTGTGAAACTAGAAGAAATATCTTCCTCCAATGTCTGTTTTCATAGTTCATTTCGTGATCATGGAAAGAACACAGGTCAACTCAGGATACTGAGGGAGATGGGAGAAGGAGATTTAGTTTGTGTTGGGAGAAAAAAATGTATATCTATATGACCAAAGTCAGGAATATATATATATATAATATATACATATTATACATATAATATATTATATTATATATAACATATTATACATATAATATATACATATTAAATATATATATGACCAAAGAACATATATATATGACCAAGAAATATATGTGTGTGTATATATATCTTGATATAGATACAGATATAGAAATATAACCCAAATCAGGAAGCTTGGTGTTGGTCCCTTTTCTTTTCATTCAAATTATGGAAAAAAAAAAAAACAGAAAATAATTGAACTTTCCCCCTTCAGTTTGTTTATCAAGCCTGGATCACTGACCCTAAAACCGCACTCCGACAGAGACGCAAAGAGAAAAAAAGGTCTGCAAGAGAAGAACAGAAAAGAAGGAGAAAAGGATCTGGGGAGGGTAAGTGTTGTGTGAATGCAGGGTCCAGCCAGCACTCTCTGTTTCTGTGGCCTTGGGCTACAGTAGGACAGAAGCTTTGGAGGAACGTCATTCTCATA
The DNA here is from genome assembly GCA_003697995.1 of Taxidea taxus jeffersonii. NCBI lineage: Eukaryota > Metazoa > Chordata > Mammalia > Carnivora > Mustelidae > Taxidea > Taxidea taxus. The sequence continues at coordinate 358,419 of ML105717.1, read as the reverse complement.
TTCTAAGGAGTGCACACAGTTCTGCTTGCCCATCACTGCTCATGTTGGACCTTTGGAATAAGTAAAAACATTAATTTAAGTGAATATACATTTTATAAAATGAGAAGAGGGAGAGGAGCAAAATAAATCCAAAGAAAGTAGAAGGCAAAAATTAATTTTTTAAGCAGATGTTGAGTCACAGAAAAGAAATAACAGGACAAGATCTATCATTAAGTGAAAAGTGGTTCCTAGGAAAAACTAGTAAGATGGATAAACTTTTGGAAATTTTATTAAGAAGAAAAGGAAAAACACACTATCAGTATCAGTATTCAAAAATAGAACATAACTACCAATGCCATCTTCAACATTACATTTGAAAATGTACAACGGGAACACTTTTCCAAAGATAGGAAAAATTCCAAGCTACAACTATACACCAAAAGTAAAGTGAAAGTGAAAGTGGGGCACTCAGAAAAGAATATTTTCATTGTATATATATATAAAACTTAAGATTAGTATTCTGGATATACTAATACTCCTAAAGAGCAGTAAAAGAAAAGCCCAACCCAATAGATGAATAGATATGAAAAATAATTCACAGATCAGGAAACAGAAGTAGACAAAAAGAGCCCAGCTTCACTACTAATGCAAGAAACACAACCAACAGTTTGACATCCTGTTTTCCTTGTTTGTTTGTTTTACCTAATCAGATTGGCAAAAACCTGAACATTTGTTAATATCACCGTTTGGAGCTAGTGGGAAAATAAGTGTTTGTATGAGTCACAACCCATACAACATGATAAATGGTGTAGTGGAGTAGTGTATCCACTTTGGAGAGCAATGTGTGGATATCTATAAAAACGTTGGGGGCGCCTGGGTGGCTCAGTCGGTTAAGAGTCTGCCTTCTGCTCAGGTCCTGATCCCAGGGTCCTGGGATCCAGCCCCATGTTGGGCTCCCTACCAGCGGGGAATCTGCTTCTCCCTCTCCCTCTGCCTGCTGCTCCCCCTGCTTGTGCTCTCTCACTCTCTCTCTCTGACAAATACATAAAAATTTTTAAAAATCTAAAAATTAATAATTTTTTTAAAAAATGTTAAATGTACAGTTAAATGTTCAAATGTTAAATGATCAGTCCCACTTCCAGAAGCATGGCTTAACTTGAAGCAGTATTTGCATATGTGCACAAGACCTGTATCTACAAATATTTATCAAGTATTATTTAATAACAGAAACTTAGAATTCTATTCAAGTAGTTAAGAAAAAATGAGATGGATTACAGTTGATCCTAGAACAATGTGGGGATTTGGGCACTGACCTACACACAGTCAAAACTCTTATATAACTTTTGACCCCCCCAAAACTTAACTACTAATAGGCTACTATTGATCAGAAGCCTTACTGATAACATAGTCGATTAATACATATTTTGTATGTTATATGCATTATATACTATATTGGAACAATAAGCTAGAGATAGAGAAAAGAAAATGCTGTCAAGAAAATCATAAGGAAGACAAAATATATTTGCAGAACTGCACTGTATTTATAAAAAAAAAAAAAAAAAACCCTCATATAAGTGAACCTGCAGGGCTCAGACCTGTGTTGTTCAAGGATGAACAGTACTTTGAACTTGACATATTGTTAAGTAAAAAGTATTATGTTGCAAATGGCATGCACATTATAAAACCATTTGCAAAACAACGGAAGCCAACAACTTTCCTCAAGACAGTGTTTTGCATTTTTAATGGACACATATAATAGTGTATAAATGCAAGAGAAAGATCAGGAAGAATACTTAGCAATTAATAACCATGGTTACTTCTGGGGGAGGAGTAGGAGAGGAGTCTCTTCTATGGAGAGACTGAGATTAAGTGGTATGATTTTAGGGAAATTTAGGCTTATCTGTTATATTTTGATTCTTTATAAAGGAAATAGACACAGTTTTTTGTGAAATTAACATGTCTTCAAAAGTCACAGAAAAGGAAGCATAATTACTAATGGAATTCTAACTATAAATTCTAACTATAAACTCTTTCTCCTCTTTGACCATTTGACAGCTCCCGGCTGTCTCCTAGTAGCTTTAGTTTTATTTTACTTTATTTGTTCAAAAGACAAAACAAAGACACAGCCAATGAGTCAAGAGTCTTTAACTCAAGTCAAAAAGTCAAGAGGTAGATTTGATAATCTGCTGTGGAAACCCATCCCTGTAGGGGCCAGGTCCTCACTGTGTGTGGTACTCATGTCCACTTCTTACTGGTCTGTGATGTAGGTGTGTGCAGGCACCGATTCCTTTGTTTATTTTTGAAAATGAGTTCATGCTCTACAGATCCCTCTGGTATGTTCATTAGCAGTGGGTCACGAACATTTCTCCAATTAAGTATTTATAAAACTATATCATCCTTTTTTAATGGCTGCAGAATCATCTACAATATGGATATGCATAATTTATTCAACTACCCCATCACTAATGGACATTAAGTTTGCTTCCAAATTTTTGCCATAATGAATAATGCTATCATAGATAGCCTCGCAAAAAATGCACATAGTCATACATACATATATGTGTGTGTATTTAAATGCATAGCAAAAAGCCAGGAAGAGCACAGACTTTCCACAGAATAGATCAAAAGTGGGACTTCTGACTAAAGGGGTGTGACATTTTTTACTTTAATATATATTTTCCCAAAAGGTTTTAGAAACATACAGTCCTACATGTAAAGTACAGGAACGTCCATTTCCCTGTAGTCTTGTCCTACAGAATGTTATTTTTTTTTATCCTTTGTCTTTCATAGGGATACAAGTGGCTTTTATTTTCATTTGAATTTTCCTAACTAATGAAACTGAGCATTTTTTATTTCCTATTTTCAGGTATTCTGTACTTGAAAATCTGAGATTTAAACATCATTCTATTAGGTTGTTTGTCCTTATAGATTTAGGAAACATCTGTATATTAAGGATATTAACCTTTTCTCATGTGTTACAAGTATTTTTTACACATCCAGTGCTTATCCTTTTATTTAGTTTTTGGTATATGTTATCTAAACAATTTTTAATTTTTTCTGATATCAAAGAGGTCTCGATTTCTTTTTTTTTAAAGATTTTATTTATTTATTAGTTACAGAGAGAGAGAGAGAGAGAGGGAGCACAGGCAGACATAGAGGCAGGCAGAGGCAGAGGGAGAAGCAGGCTCCCTGCCAAGCAAGGAGCCCGACGTGGGACTCGATCCCAGGACGCTGGGATCATGACCTGAGCCGAAGGCAGCTGCTCAACCAACTGAGCCACCCAGGCGTCCCGAGGTCTCGATTTCTTTTTGCAATTTCAGGGTTTCCATGTTGCTTATAAAGTATTTCCCCCAGATATTATTTTCCCTTATTTCCTCCCAATTTTATTTACATTTTGCATTTTTATTGTTCTGTGAAATAGAGATCTACTTTGTTTACTTTTACGTAGATAGGCTATTATGTTATCCCTGTTTATTAAATTATTCTCCTTTTTTCTACTGAATGTAAATGCTATTTTTGTTGATATTCAGCTCCCATTCTGGACTCTGATCCATTATCCTACTGTCTAGCTCTGAGCCAGTGTTATCTATTTTTAAGTCCAGTGGGTATCGAGGTAGTTTTAATATTTAGTGTTGCAAATCCCCCCTCACTATCCCCTTTTCTCCCCTCCCACTTGTATTTGCTATCCTCAGACATGCGTTCTCACAAAATTATCTGCTGAGCTCTAAAAATGTGTTTTTAGTCATCTTGCAAATATCTCATTACTCTGTTTCATGAAGATGATTCCATGTGCAGATGTTTACCTCAGATCAAAGACAGCAATAATTAAAAGGTATTGGGATGAAAATAGATGTTTATTCATTTCTTTAATATTTATTTAGCCCCTTCTTCTTTGGTAGAAGGGTCGGTCCCTTCCATATTACTTCCAGACAGATGAAGTAGGTGGATTCCAGCCTTCCAAAATGCCAGGTGCTGCTCTAAGTACTTTGTAGGCTGTAACTCATTTGATCCTTATGACAGTCCAGGATATTTTATTCTTCCTGCACTACAGATGAGGAAATGAGGTACCAGAGAGGGAAGGAACTGGCCTGAAGTCACACAGCCATCTAGATGAGTCTGGAATTCATGAAGGCATCCTGACTCCAAACCTTTCTGTCTTGACAAGTGGGGAACACAAGTATAGGGGGAAAAATCCCTAATGATATAGGAAGGGCAGAGTTCCATTTAAAAAAAATAAGCATAGATAAAATAATGTGGGACCAGAGGGAAAAAAGAGGACTTATAGCCAAGAGTATAAAGGAATAACATACTTCATGAAAAAGTATTTTAGTAGAGCCTGACATTCTGGCGGGAGATAGAAAGGTTGTGTATGAAAATTAAAGAGCAGGTCAGCTTAGTTCGTAAAGACAAGATGCGATGGAAAACAGAATGGTAGAAAGTAAGTTTGGAAAGGCTAATTGAAGTCAGTTCATGAATGGTCTTAGTACTACCAGATAAATACACAGGGCCCAGTGATAACTGGAGTTTTTAGAAAAACAAAAAATACTTTTTTAGCCTAAGTATAATGTGGACATATTGTATGGGACTTAAACTAAGAAAAAAATTATTGTTTTTTATAAATTCAAATTTAACTGGGTGTCCCATATTTCCATTTGCTAGATCTGACATCTTTAGCCTGAAATAAGAGGCTAAAAAATAAAATGGGGTCCCATAATACCATTCTGTGGAGTGACACACTAAAATATGTAACATTACCTCTAGGCATTCAAAATTAAAATGTCATGGTATGTATCAGGAGTCAACATACTCTTTCTATAATGGGCCAGATAGTCAATGTTTGAGTTTTGCAGGCCATAAGTCTCTGCCAGGATGGGGGGATAAGGGGAAAGTAGCCACAGACAATATGTAAACAAATGAGTGTAGCTCTGTTCATTAAAACTGAATTTGGTATCATTTTCACATGCCAGAATATTGCTGTTTTTAAAGATTTTTTTCAACTATCAAAAATATAAAAACTGTTCTGAACTCAGAGGCCATTTAACAATAGGAAGCTGGCAGGATTTAGCCAGTACACCATAGTTCATTCATTCCCAGTTAAAAGTGATTCTTACTCTGGAGTAAACAGAATCTGAGAGCTATGAGTTCTTACAACTTTTCCCTGAGAACTCTTATATTAGGCAGAATATTCTAGATTTAATTACAAAATTCCTTTTAGCCCAGAAGAGTAGTTTTGATGTTTAATCTACCCAAAAAGGATCTAACTCATGTTTATTGAACACACTTGGCAGGTCCTGTGGAGTGGGAAGACCGAGAGCAGGAACCAATCAAAAAGAAATCTGATGGACCAGGTAACAAAACAAAGACAAATATGAGCTGGGGGAAATTTTATAATGTTGCTTTCCCAGAAGATATATCATGGAAGGCTGCCTAAAAATAATTCATCAAAACTGTTTCTGGACTTTGACTAAATAATCAAGTGTCCCTTGAAATCTCATCTCTAGTGACATTTCAAAGTGGGCTCCTTAAAGTAGATCTGACATTTACACTGTTGGATTAAATGTTGGATTAGAGTCCGTTTGTCAATTATCTTCCCCAAATATTTGTGAAAGGGGATTTTGGGGAGTAAATTATAAGTGCCCCATGGAAGCCACCAAAATAAAGGCACAAAAAATATTGCCAATTAATTTTAAAGGACATAGAAAGAAGGATTTAAATGAGAGGTAAGTACCGTGGGGGAAATGAGAGTTTCTCCAGAAGCTTAGGTCAGAGTCCTCACTTGACAAAGGGAGCACCTATCCCCAGTGAGCTTGCTCAGGACTCTAGTTACTAAGTGACAGAGTAAAGACTGAATCCCTGTCTTCTAACCCTTCCCTCAGTCATGGCGTCATTTGGGCTTCACATAGATGTGACTGGGAGGAAGATTTTCCCATGAAGGAAAAAAAAGGGGACAAAAAAAGTGCTTTCAAATGAAATGAACTTAAATGTTTCTGTAATTCCATAAACATGCCATTTCCTCAATGTCGTAGGGTTAGAACTCCTGTGTGCGTTATTTATCAGCAGGCAAGATTTTCAGGCACTCTTGCTATGGACACAGATACTTCCAAGAATGCCATCTGCTGGCCCAAAATGAGACTTCCCCAAAGCTGTCTAACACCGTCTTTGGCCCTGTTCTTAAACCTGAACCCCCACCTCCAGAATATTTGACTCACGCGTATGTGGAGCCAGATATTCTATTCTTGCTGCAAAGCTACCTACAATAATAGTCGCTAACACTTTAGATCACACATCCCTACCGGGCACTTTCCCAAGAGCTTTAGGCATCCTCACTGTTTACCTCAAAAACCCTCTCCCTCATTTAACAGATAAGAAACTGAAGCAGAGAGAGATGAGGTAACTTTTCCAAGTCTACACGACCACTAAGGGGTAGAATTGGGTCTTGAACTCAAGTATGTGCCCTTCACCACTGTCGGCTTTACTGCCTCTCTGGCTAAGAAATAAATAAAAATTAAGACGGCCACATCTTATGTTAGCTTGTGATCATGTGAGTTAAGAAAGTATGTGTTATCCTTGTCTCCAACCCGGCAAGTTTAGTCTTACCATCAGGACCACGCTCGGCAAAACTGTGACATAATCACATGTCTCATCACTACCGCAGGTGATCGTTGTGAATATGACAAAGTAAATAAATAAATTGTCCAAAATGGGAGATGCTGCTGCTAAAGTTTATTAATAGGTGTGACCTCCCCCCCTCCCCAAGTCCTTCAGCCTCCAAGGCTCAGACTTTCTTTTTATGTCTACACAACGCAGCTGGAGATTCCATCGAAAGCATTGTGGGAAATTCACACCTGGCTCAGATTAAACCCAAAATGGGTTGGGGGACGTGCAAGACCCATAGAGGGCCCCTGGCCGCCTCTGGCTCAGAATGGCTCTTCTGTGGAATCTGCACGACCTCTCTCCATTCGGCTTCATGTAGCAGCTGGTCCCTTCCTGAACTTCTTTGCTCAGCAGAAGATACCTCATTGCCTTACTTCCTAAAGTACACCTCATGGAAGACTGTTAGGTGTGACGGCATTTTACAGAGGCTTTGGGGGATAGCAGGGGTGGGGGCAGTGATGGCAGAGACAGGCAACAATGTCGGAGGGAAAGTCAGTGATTCCTATTCCTGCCTCAGTGGGTTTCTCCCCAGCTAGTGCCTCTGGAGCCTGGCTCATTAGATCATTCCCGCTTTCTTCCCCAGGTACCAGCTGGCAGCTCCAAGATTCCTGTTCCTTCAGTAGGTAGAACTGTTCAACTCTTCTTTGTCTCTACCTTGCCCACCTGGACTCTGTCCTGAGGCCACACTGTCCATAGATTAAAGCTCCCTTCAATGTTTCTCCTTTTGAAAAGAGCAAACATTTCCCCGAGAGAAATTCTGCCTTCCTCCTAGGCAACCCAATTCACAAATAACGTCTTTTTCCCCTATTATAAAATTAAATTCAGAATCAGCCTGGGGTCTTTTGGTTGGAGGAAAGGGTGAAGGATACCAGTTCTTTTTCTTAGTGGTGCGGCTGGTGGTGTTTAAGGGTTTTGTTGATAAACACTAAGGCAGTTTTTCATTCATTATGGTGTTTGCTAAGGATTCATTTAACTGCAGTTAATGTTTGAAATCGCTAATAAGACAAAATTAAATGCCAGATTAAAAAATTCACATGGATCAACATTTGTTGGGTTCCTTGGGTACCAGCTGAGAAACCATTGGCTTCTGGGAATGGAGGTGTTAGACAGACTGTAAAGACACCATCTTCCCTATTTGATTTTGATTCTGGCCTAAAATAAGTTAGGTCATAGCCAGGGAACCTCCTCCAACCTTAACAATGATCAGAAAGCTCTTGTGGAATCCCCCGAGGGCACAAGACAGGCATGTGTGCCTGCACCCAGAGGATGTCACAGACGGTGGCAAGCTGAGCTGAGCTTAACATGCTAGGCAGCTTGGCCCAGCTCCCCACATCACAGCTGCAGAGAGGGAAGACAACCCGAGAACATCAGGAATCTTACAGCATCTGTTGGTTTGGACAGGATCGATCTCATGTGCAGAATTCTGTGTGGGCCCAGCTCAGTAGAACGAAACAGGGATGTTGAAGCTAATTTGGTAGTATCAGTATACTTCTGGTACACGCACCGAGCTCTTGACAGAATAGGTGGCAGGTGATTGAAATGAACAGCAGCTGCCAAGCATCAAAAGTCTCACTGAATCAACAGAATTGTTTCCAAAAATAATCATTCCTTAAGAAGAAATTTCTAGAAAAAGCATTAAAGGATCCAGTTTCCTGGATAGCTTCTATCCCTGTGTCAACAACAGAAATAACTTTGAATGCAACCTCACTCTTCGTCAAACCTGTGTTCTGTATATGGATCTATTCTGACTGGTGTTTTGAGCACAGGATAAAAATTCTATCCAGTTTGGTTTTGATGCTGCCAGTGCACGTGTAGAAAGACCCACCCATAGCTTCCTATACTGCCTGTCCTCCTCCATACCTCCCGCCACCCCCATCACGCTGAGTGTCACGGGCATCACTCTGTATTAGGTATGCAGATCTGAAACCAGGTCTGCCCTTGGTAAGAGATCGCTGTGCTACACAACAGCAAAACGGCTGATTTGGGCATTTTGCTTCTTTGAAACCTTGTTGCTTTTCTTCTCCCTAGATAATATCATCAAGAGGATATTTAACATTTTGAAATTCACCTGGGTTCTGTTTCTGGCAACGGTGGATAGTTTCACAACTTGGCTTAACTCCATTTCAAGGGAGCATATTGATATATCTACAGTTCTGAGAATTGAAAGATGTATGCTGACCAGAGAAATTAAAAAGGTAACACTTGTGGGTACAATTCTTTTTGCTTCTTCCCACATTATAAAGATTTTTAAAAGTCAATGTCCAGAGCTCCAAAAAAGGATAACACAAAATCTACAGTCTGTCTTCTGGATAGTCTTTATATAACCCCTCTGTTTTTCTATATATTTAAATCTGTTCCATTGCTCAGAATTAAAATAATCAGACACTGTATGCACACACACGTACACACGCACGTGCACACACAGTTCTGGGACAATGGCCAGTTTATTCACTCTGTTCCTTCCCCTCACCAGTTTGCAGGTGCACCGACTCTGCTGTCTCAGGAAGGATTATGTTGTTTAGTCTGGGAAGTTTGATCTGAAACTTCTCAGGGGGAAAAAATCAAGATATATGCAGAGCAGCAAAATATAGGCACATACAGTTTATAGATAGTATTTAAAATTACTAGTTTGTTTCTGAAAAAGTTACTATCACTTAGCCAAATTACCTACATATAAGAAAGGATTTGATTTTTACTAGTTTTTATCTTATTTTTATTGACAATGTAACAGACTAGTTTCAGGTATATAATACAATGCTTCGATATTTGCATATATTACAAAACGATCACAGTCTACTTAACATCCATCACCATACATTGTTCCAATTTTTTTTTCTTGTGATGGGAACTATTAAGTTCTAGCCTCTTAGGAACTTCCAAGTATGTGGTACAGTCACCGTGCTGTCCGTGACATCCCCGGGACTTAGGTATTTTATAGCTGAAAGTTTGTACCTTTTGACTATCTTCACCCATAACCAAGAAGGGATTTCTTGTGAGCCTTCCCCAGTGATATCGGGGGCCACTAATGCAATGAGTTAACATCAATCCCCACCTTGACTAGCTTTGTTTTCATCTTTGCGCGAGGTAGGCATGTTGACCAAGAGTTCTCGGTATTGAGAAGCGCCAGGGGGCTGCACAGGCGAGTAAGAACTGTGGCGATGTCTCCCCTCTGCAGGGCAACGTCCCCACGCGGGAGAGTGTCCACATGTACTACCAGAACCACATCATGAACCTTTCCAGAGAATCTGGACTGGACGCCATAGACGACCGTGCTGGCTCTGCTTCTGCTGCACAGACAGCCCACAGGATGGATAGCTTAGATTCCCACGACAGCATCTCCAGGTATTCACGTTCTAAACAGTGGGTTTGCTTTTGACCAAGGTGAAAGACCTGGGCTTCAGCAAGATGAGAAATGAATGTGTGAGGTGAAAGTTCATCAAAAACGTTCATGGATCCCTGTCGCGTTCAGGCGACCTCCCTGTGTGCAACAAAGTGAAAGGAACACTATCCTCCCCTCGACTGAGCCAGAAAAAAATCAGGTACCAGTAATAGGCCATGAGAGGGGCATCTGGGTGGCTCAGTTGGTTAAGAGTCTGACTCTTGATCTCACCACGAGTCTCCATCTCAGGGCTGTGAGTTTGAGCCCCGTGTTGAGCTTTAAAAAAAAAGGGGAAAAAAAGCAGACCATATTAGAAATACCAGTATGACTCATGGGCACAGGGCAGAGACTTCCAAGCCAGAGGCAAGTAAGAATGAGACTTCCTGATCACAAAATGACTATTTGTGTCAAGGGCCGCCATCTTTGATTCCTCTGAAAAAAAAATGCTGCCCCACAGAGTATTTTCTATACTGGAATCTTCTTCTGTCTGTTGCTATCTTTGATCTTCTCCTTTCAGAATTGTTACTTTGTGATCCATAACAAAAATTTAAGAGGTGATTTTGTCCACTTCCATCCTCCCTGGCTTCTGTGATCACATGCACTGTCTCACTACAGGGACCCTGCACTAGCCACAGGCCAGCACGACCCACTATGTATGGGTTACCTCACTGTATCTTTCCAAGACCCTATAGGATTCATGTTATCATCCCCATTTTACAGAACATGAAGTTCAGTTACAGAGAGGTTACCTAACATACCCAGAGCCACACAGTTTAGGAGGTACTGTAAAAGGGAGCCAGCATCCCAAACCCCATGGTTCAGCTCAGAGCCCAGGATCTCACCCACCATGGTGTGCTGCCTCTAGTGGCCTCCTCTGCACTCCAGGCCAACTTTGAGAACTGACCTGTCTTTCTTACTGCCTGTCCCGGTAGAGCCTCCCCTGTTCTCTGCCTCAGTGTTCTAGATAGCTGCTGGGGATTGCACAGAGCTAGCTTCTGAGTTGAAGCAGAAGTCCTGTCTTTGGAGGAGGCCAACAGGCCTAGGATGATTAGCTAGACTACATGAATCAAATGTTGTGTACATCTTCATAGGTCAGGAGCGTTATCACCAAGGACATTCGTTGCTTTCGTCAAACGGGTTTAAAAGCACCTATTCCAAGCCAGGCCCTGAACTCGATTTTGCAATAAGACACATAAAAGTATATCATCTCTAAGTAGTTCGAGTCTGGGAAGAAAGACCCACTGGTAGGATTATCCATGGAACCCCAAGTTGGGACTCCTGCCGTGGGAAGCGTGGCGGACACGGCCTGCATGCCTGCTGTTGTAGAAGGTCCTGGATGATCTGCAGTATGGTCTCCAGTCCTATGTCGGACACTGTGCAGGGCCTCAGAGGCCTGGAAGAATATAGTCCTCCACAAATAACGAATATGTTACAGGACAAGAGAGGGGAGGGGGCTGAGATTATTTTACTGATACCAAATTCCAAATAGATAACCACAAGTTGAAATTGCAATCTGAATGGGGAGAGGCGGGTGAAAAAAAAGGTTTACCTTGAAGAGCTATGTTTCACGGCTGCTGAATTGCTATATTTGAGCTGCTCCAGTCATGCCTGTTGTCTTGCTCCCCAATAGTTTACCTACTGATGCAAATCTATATTTAATTGATATGGAAGGATATTCACTGCATTGAGCAAAAAATTGAGGTTTAAAATAGAATGTATGCCAAAACCTCATTTTTATTTATGAAAAAACATATGTATTCATATATTGATTTAAATTTGATTTTTGTACAGATGAAATTCTGCTTGGATATATCCCTTCCTACCCTCTGTCCCTCCCCCAAAATAGGTAGCCATTCTTTTAAAGTCCTTTGAGGGATAATAAAAGGCATTATTTTTGTTTTAATTTGGGAATCATCTTTGCTCATTTGTCAGTTCCAAAGAAACAGATATATTTCAGCTATTGTAGATTTCTGTGAGAAGATACACTGAGGCCAGAAACTCTCAAGACTCTCAAGGTCAAAGTATTTATTTGCTAACTGAGATCCTGTTCAAGATGCTTTAAATTTCTAGAATAAGCGATTGTTACAACAGTGGGCATGCTAATAAAAGTTTCTCATTCTCTCTCCACCCAAACATACGCACATTTCTTTTTTTTTTTTTTTAAGATTTTATTTATTTATTTGACAGAGATCACAAGTAGGCAGAGAGGCAGGCAGAGAGACAGGCAGAAGCAGGCTCCCTGCTGAGCAGAGATGCCCCCCCTACCAACACGGGGCTCCATCATGGGATCATGACCTGAGCCGAAGGCAGAGGCTTTAACCCACTGAGCCACCCAGGTGCCTCCCCCTTTCTTAATCAGTAAGTTAAACAACCATTAGTAATAGCAAAGTTACAGTGAAAATTTAACGTCATGTCCCTTGATTGACAGACAGCGCCCCCTTGTGTGCCTTCCTGAAAATACCCCACAATCTGCGTTTTTGAAAGAGGAGCTTCATTCTCCTTGGGCAGACTACATTGAGACAAAAAATCATTATGGTTTATGTTTTATTTTTATTTTTTGCAAACCATAAATAACTGTCCCATTTGGAAGCTGCCAACTTTCCTAAAATTGTTCTTGTTGCAACAATTTTCTCTATATAGATCAGTAATTTAAACAGAATTATTTTCTGTTTGATTCATTTTTATGCAAAAACTGAAAATCCATTTTTATCCACATTCTACCAAGATACTTCATGGTAGCTTTTCCCTTAAAAATAAATAAAGACTGCATGAGCATGTTTGGAAAAATGTACAATTGTGTTGGCAGAGGCAGGAGAAGACAAGATTTGTCTGAATGAAAAAAAAATTTTGTCTGAATGTAGTCAATATTCAAGATGCTGACAGATGCTGTTTCCTAGTTACAGGGGTAAATGAGGGTCCACGGGGGGATCATAGAGTTTCCAGATCCACCCACTTTATAACCTAGTCATTACCAAACAACTGGTTTTGAAAAAAGAAGTGGAGAATGGTAAGATGAGAAAAATGCTGAGATATACTATCTCCCAAAGGGGAAAAGTGCAAATAAATACCAGTTTTTCCCATAAATTTTCAAGGGTGTCACAGGCCTCCTGACCAGGCTTAAAATAGCTGCTCAAGAACCAAACTCAGAATCAAATGAAAGAGAATATTAGAGAGTGAATTGAAAATAAGTTTTCCAGGGGTGCCTGGGTGGCTCAATTGTTAAGGTCTGCCTTCGGCTCAGGTCATGATCCCAGGGTCCTGGAATCGAGCCCAGCATTGGGCTCCCTGCTCCATGGGAAGCTTGCTTCTCCCTCTCCGACTCCCCCACTTGTGTTCCCTCTCTTGCTGTATCTCCCTCTGTCAAATAAATACATTTTTTAAAAAATCTTAAAAAAAAGAAAAAAAGTTGTCCATAATATAAACATAATTGACTCCTGTATTAGTAGCTTTTAACTGCATAGCAACTGACAACATGCCCCGCAGGCTAAGAAATTAGCTTAATGTTATAAATCATAACCTAAGAGGGATAAAAAGGAAGAAGACTGATCAAATAAAATCAAGTAACTGCCTTTAAATCAGACCCAAGATTACAAATATAAAACCGTGCCCATGATCAAAAACCATGAGGTAGGAGTTATTTAAACCTATTGATTGTTTTTGAACAAAGACTATTAGAATTATCTCCCAAATTTAGAAGTGGTCAATCAATCAATGAATTTACTAGTAGAAAACCAGTACCTTTAAAATTAGTTCCTAATGTATCTTTTACTTTTTATTTCAACCTAAAGAAAGGGGAGACACAAGAGGGTTTGTTTTGTTGTTAATAAATGAGTTAACACACTTGCCCTTTTTAAAAAAATATATTTTATTTATTTATTTGACAGAGATCTCAAGTAGGCAGAGAAGCAGGCAGAGAGAGAGAGGAGGAAACAGGCTCCCCACGGAGGAGAGAGCCCGATATGCGGCTCAATCCCAGGACCCTGGGATCATGACCTGAGCGGAAGACAGAGGTTTTAACCCACTGAGTCATGCAGGCGCCCACACTTGCCCTTTTCTTAATGTATGAGCTCCACTTCTAGTTTTTTGCTTTAGGAAATTATCAAATCGGTAGACAGTATCTGCGTACATGAAAGTCTACTGGAAGCCACCTGATTTCTAGAAAGGCAGGAGTCTTCTCAAGAAGGGATTCCCAGTGGAGACACCTATGTCATCAGCGAAGGTTTAGTACCATTCCCTCAGTGCGGATGCGCATGCTCGGTGTGGCCCCGCCCCCTGTGCAGGAACCCCGCCTGGCATCCCTGTCACCTATCTTCACCTTTGGGCATACTGCAGATGGGGTGAGAGCCTAATAAATGCCTTTATATTCCCTTTGACTTATTGCAAAAAGCACGCTTTCCTCTAAATCCGGTTGTAAAATGGCACTTGTCTTAATGGTTTTATGAAATCAGATACCATCTACTTTCCCTGAAAAATTCTTTTAAATTGTGCAAGAAACATCAGATGACAGTCTAAGGAGCATTTCTAGATACGGAGGGAGTGTTTATCCCTTGAAACATGTCACCTAAGAGGATGCTGTGTGCCCTGGGGTGGCTGGAAGTGCAGGCTGATCAGGTAGGGGACGGCAACTGTCCCTTCAGGCATGTCTTCTGGGCCTGTATCAGAAAACTCTTCTTCCCGTTTTCTTTTAAAACTGCCCCGGATTGGACCACAAACTGGTCACATTCCACATAACCCAACTGGGTGAGACGGTGTGGGGTGTGAGGGTCAGCTGCTGTGACAGTGGGCCCAGGCGTTAACAAGATGAGTGGTTCAGGATTACAATGTGGTTCCCATGCAAAAAATCTGAGCAGGGTCACAGGGGAGGGTACACGGTATCTTCTTGCCTGCAAACTCCTAAAAGGCCGTAGGAGTGCAGCTCTAAAAATAGGAAATTAAATACAGAAGTTCCAAGGTCCAGATCCCCTGTCTCATAAATGAGAGAACAAGTTAAATATTAATAGGTCTATAAATGTAAGGTCAAAAATTTCTACTGAAACAACTTCATCAAATAAATAATTATATTTGCAGTTATTTTCATCATATTAAAACCTCTTCTGATTCTCAAAAAAAAAAAAAAAAAAACGAGACCTTAGAGAGGACAATTTATCTAACCCCAGTGGCCAGTTAACATTAGTGTAGGGAGGGACCCAAGCCCAGGACTCCCTGCGCTTGGCCATTGAGTTGCCGCTTTGCCTTTTCCTCATGGCCTCATTCTATCAAGGATTTGACAACATCGAATCCTAAAGGAGTTGGGCCTTTCTTAAAAATCAGTCTCTATGTCTTTATTGGAGACTGTTTGGTTGGGCACACCTGGGTGTGTGCAGGCCGGGTGCCTCGCAGGCCTAGTCTGCCCCCATGACGACGATGTTCAGCCAGAAAATCAGCCATCCTGGATCACAAAGACCCATTCCTCTAGGTCAGCCACTGGTGCTCAGGCTGGGAGATTCTTATTCCAGAAGCCTTCTTCAGAGGTCTTTGAGGTGCGCATCCCCCTTTGGGTTAAACTCTAGGTCAGCACTAAGATGATGCCTACATTGTAACTCTGTCTGCTTCTTCTCTTCTCATACGTAGCTCATGCAGTCCTCAGGCCTGAATCTGCCACCATTCCCTCCCTGATTGTTGCTCTGTGGGGGCATCATGAGGATTTTAGCCAACGGGTTCTCGCCCTAGTAACATCTGCCAAGACCTAGAACATGATCCAGAAGAAAAAAAAATCATTAGGCAAAATGAGAAGTTAACAGACAAAATGACCCTGCCATCGCTAGACTTCCTCTGTTATTTTCTTTGTACCATTTTCTTTCTTTCTTTCTTTTTTTTCTCAGATGTTGGTTTATATCCAGTTGCATATCAAACCAGCATCTCTTTGTCCACGCAAGGCATCTAGTTTGGCTTAACTGAATACCACTCAGAAAATGGGGTGGACAATTCAGTTTCGTGTGGTTATTTCTGAGCTTCCCTCTCTCATTGTTGGAGACTTATTTTTAAAACATTGAAGTGTTCTGTATACATTTTACATGAGCAGATATTTCTGCTTCCACAATTGGGTTACAAAATGCTTTCAAGGAACTCAGGATGGGGAGCTCCAAATAAAACATATCTTCTTTAATGAAAACGGCAAAAAGCTCAGTTACAAAGTTATAGAGGGTGAATTCTGCTCTGCGCAAGGCATGTTGGGACTTGTCATTATTCCCGTTCCCCGCCCCACCCGGAGAGAGGACCATTCATGACCTATCGCCCCGCCCATACATTTTGACCAATCGAGAACCGCTGTGTCTTATCTTCCGGCCAAACGGGACCCTCATGACCTCCCTTCCGTGAGCCCCGCTGTGGTGCTCGGCGGCAGCACTGTTGGTGTCACGTGTGGTTTGCTGCATGGCAGTGTACTGGTCGACTGATCCGTGTGTGAACTGATGTACCACTGGTGTTTTAACCCTGTGTCTCTGTGACTGTTTGCGCTGCTAGCTGCTACACCGAAGCAACCATGCTGTTCTCAAGGCAGTCTACCCTTGATGATTTAGATGGACCAGAAACTGTTCCTAAAACAAGTGAGCGTGCTCGACCTAGGCTTCGTAAAATGTTCAGCATGGATATGTCCTCCTCATCAGCTGACAGTGGCAGTTTAGCATCAAGGTGCTTAACTCGTGCATGCTTTGTTCCAGAATTTTCTCACTTGTTGCCTTTCGTGTCATTGCAAATATAAGTTCTTGTGATGTGTGTTTGGTTTTTTTTTTGTTTTTAACTTTTATGTTAAGAATTTGCATGACTCACCAAAGCATCACCACCCCTCATTCTGGGACATAACTGCTCAGTCCCAGGACGGCATTCTCTGAAACTAACTGCTCTTCAGTTTTTGTCTGTTAGGAGTTTCTTAAAAATCCTTATCATAAACATTGTCCTCCATTTTGTAAGTATTTTGCACTTTTCATTTTTAAAGAAATAAGCATGCTTCCTCCTTGATTGAGAGCTCATGTAGGCAGTCCTCACGGGGGAAATGTGTCAGGAAAGATACCTGCAATAGAAAAAAATTATGCCACCTGTAGTCCATTTTAATTGATAATAATAATTCTGTAAAAGTCAGAATATATTTTGCCATTGGTTTTAGACAAGAATATTACGATGCTATAGGATAGATCAACTTTGTAGACAGTAACTTTATTGCTTTGGGCTTGAGTTGTCTCATTAGATCCTACCATAAAAGCATAATAATTCAGAAATGAAATTATGTATGTATGGTCCAAAAGTTCTTTCTGGAATTGCCTTTTAGAATGGCCCATGAGGGCATAGAAACATTAGCTATATTATGTTCATCCTGATACCAAAATAACCCAATCCAAGACAAATCCTAATTTTAACTGTACATAGTGGTAAATCAGAGGGGTGTTAACTTATTTTTGCTGGCACCTGTATATCTTAATACAGTGCTGCAGTATGTTGGAGCCTGGCATTGATGGGAATGCCTTGGCCATTTAAGGTGTCCCCTGGCAGGCCCATGCTATTCCACTCCACTTGGTTGAGTCTTGAAGGTCCTGGAACTTGCTGAATCTGTTCAGGGACAGACCTGATCCAAAAACCATAAAAAGCATGTTTGTAATTGGTTAAAGTCCAACTGGAAGTTAGACTTGATGTGGGGCTGGCTCTACTGATCTGAAAACTGTCTAGGGTGATCAATTTCATGACATTCCTAGGAGGCTGTTTAATGGAGGTAAGTCCTAGAAAAAAATCCAGTTTGCCTTGACATTCCAAGAGCTTTCTATGTGATATCCATACTGAAGGGCAAGGTCCTGGGAGCATTAAACACTTGAGTGGGCATCAAGGGCTCACGCAAATTTTCTTCAGTCTTAGGATACCACAAAGGGCTCTGCCAAGGTCTAGTCATCCATCCATCCACCTACTCATCCATACATCCATTCACTCACTTATTGACATGTCTACACCAGTGTCTGTGACAAGAAAAATGGGTACAATCTGTATATTTGAGAATCTCAGTGTTTGTGGACCTTAGCTGCTCATGATATGCCATTCAAATAACAATACAATTTCATAGTCTAATACAGTATGGCTCTACATCCACCAGATTCCACAACTCCAGAACATCTTTGCCCTTCTCCCCTTTGGTGGGCTGGGGTGGACAATAAAAACAGGCATGCCTTGAATTTCCCTGGCGTGGTTGCTGTATTTTCATTTCCAAAGTCTCCAACAGGGACTTGACAGAGAAAGTGAGGAAATCAAGGACTAAAGAAGGAGAGATACAAGAGAGATGAATAGGTTGCCGAAAACAGAAGATGAAGCTATGTAGGGAGGCTTAGAGAAAATAAATACTCCCAGGGGAACAGGTGGAAGAAAATAAATTGAAGTCTTTGGAAGGGGGGGAGCAGGAGTACACCCTGGGGCTGAAGCCAACAGTTCAAAGAGAGAAAGGCTAAGGGTCCACAGCACTGGGGAGGAGAAAATAGGGGTGTTTCCATGTGCCAGGCAAAGAACCCGGTGGGGGATGGCTGGGAGCTGGAGAGATGGTGAAACTTCAGCCAAGTGTGATAAGCACCAGTAAGAAAAAGGCAAAGGATGGGAAAATAGGGAGGAGGAACAGATACTCAAGAAGAATGCCACTTTTTTCCAAAAAGAATGCCATTGTTTAATTTAGTCAATGTTTTGTTGTTCCTATCCTCCCCTTATGGGTAGGGGTGGACCCATTGTGTAGAACCAAGAGTAGGGTACCTCCCCGCCAACACCCACCCAGACCCAGGCTGGCAAGGCTTCCTGTTTCCATGGGCACCTCCTTTAAGAGAATGCTAGGTGTGCTATGCTAACTCTGTCTCCATTTGGAAATAAACACCAGAACCCATGGCTGTAAGTCCTGACCCAATTCAGACAACCTCTGTGCATAGGTGGGTTTAGCAACTGATGAGCCATGTCACGGGACTCGCTCAGGTTTTCGATAATGATGTGTGAGCCCTGTCGGCTTTTGCATTTAAGAGCCTGCGGTCTGCAGGCTCTGCGGACCAGACTGGGATATCCTGAAGGAATAAAGCAGGTGGAATGCAGCCTTGGGGTAGGGGGTGGGGAGATGGGGTATTTAATTTTCTCTTAATGTTTTTATTGGGGAGCGCTGAGAAGGTGTCTTGAGAGTCCCGAGGATATTAAGACTGGGTGTGTGCCGTCCCTCTCTCCGGACAGCGAGCCCACGCAGTGCACCATGTTGTACTCGCGCCAGGGGACCACGGAGACCATAGCAGAGGTGGAAGCTGAGCAGGACGACGAGGCGGCCGGAGACGCCGACCAGGGCAGGGAGGCCACAGCGGACGTGGGGCCGGAGGAGGCCTCTGAGGTGTCAGAGGCCTCAGAAGTTGGCCTCACCCTAGACGCTGAGCTGCCGCAGTACTCCACCGAAGACGGGGACGTGGAGGCCCCGCCATCCTACAGCAAGGCGGTCAGCTTCGAGCGCCTGTCCTTCGGCTCGCGGGATGACTCTGCAGGCCAGAGCCACATGGCCGTGAGCCCCGACGACAGCCGCTCGGACAGGCTGGAGTCCAGCATCTTACCTCCCCTGACTCATGAGCTGACCGCCAGCGAGCTGCTGCTGAACAAGTAAGAGCCTGTGAGGGCTTCTCCATCCACTGTGCTTGGAGATAGAGAAACTCATGGAAAACCGTCCACCTACACGGTCAAGCAAACAGACACAGGGTTGGGTGCTTCCATAGTAGAATGATAGAACTAGCAAAAACCGTCCAGAATAGACACTTGTGCACACATTTCTTTCTGTAATGGGCTATTAGGTTGACTCCATTGGGAATCTGGGGAACGTGGGAAGGCGGGTGGGTTGGGAGGGATCATGCAAGGTGGAAATCAGTAATTTGGAGACATGAAGACCCATTTTATGTGGTGGTGTTTATTTTAATAGGATGTTCCATGATGATGAGCTTGAAGAGTCCGAGAAGTTCTATGTTGGACAGCCCCGGTTCTTGCTGTTGTTCTATGCCATGTACAACACTCTCGTGGCCCGCTCAGAAATGGTGTGCTATTTTGTGATCATACTCAACCACATGGTCTCTGCCTCCATGATCACCCTCGTGCTCCCCATTCTGATCTTCCTCTGGGCCATGCTGTCTGTCCCCAGACCCAGTAGACGATTTTGGATGATGGCCATTGTGTACACAGAGGTAAGCTTGGGGTGAAACCTTCTTGGAAATCACTTCTGGCATTCACTCTAGACTGGTCTGCCCTGTCTCCAGGACAGTTTAAATAGGACATTCAGCTAGATGGATGCTCTTAGATAGGCACGCAATTATTACTCACAGCTGTTTAATGCTAGCAATTGTGTATCTTTTCACATTACACACCTCACACAAAATAGGTGCTGTCATTCCATTTAACAGAGAAGGAAACAGCTTTAGTGAGACTAAATAATTCACCAGAGTTATCCAACTGGCAAACGGTGAGGTAGGCTTTTGAAATCTGCTCATGCATTCTATGATATTAGCCGCTGAGATAATGTGTTATGCAGAATTAAGCATGGTGCCTGGTGCTGGTGGATGTCCAGTGAATGGACACTGAATTATACAATACAGTAATCATTGTGAATATAGTTTGGTACAACAGGTATATTTGGTACAACAGGTGTATTTCCCATTTTTAAGCCTAAAAGCCAGTGTCCACACACCTAAACACAAAGCCATATAAGCACCTACCTAAAAATCTGAATGACACAAGGGTAAGATACCTTATTTTCATCAAATGTGAAGGGACAGGAGACAGTCTTCCCAATTGTCTAAACCTGCTTTTCAATCCTTCCCCCATTAAATATATAGAATATCACAAATTCCCATAACAACAATAAAACTGGGAATAAAATGGGACACTTGAAAGACTTTGTGCCTTGGGTTATTGTAGTTCTTTGTGTTCTGGGGTCTGTGAAGAAGACTGATTTTCTTACCTGGTTCATAAGGGAAAGTTTTTGCTAATGATGATACTATAATTGCTTCTTAAAGGAAAGAACTCAAGATGGATGTACATTTAGACTCTAGAAATTGTGTTGGTTTATAGGTAGTTCAATAAAATGAAACAAAGTTATTTGTCAAATCATCTCAAAAGCATCAGTTTAAACTATCATGTATCTCTTTTCCATAATAATTATTTAAATACATTTAAATGTTTATAAAAATAAAAGATGCAAAACCAAATTTATCTCTATTATTTTAAGTAGGCTGTCCATCACACTCTTGTCAAAATAATCACTTTTAAGTATTACTTCCACTACATCACTTTGTGATCTGGGACATAAATGACTCCCCATTGGGGAATGGGTCTGTTGTCTCTAACACCTCTGAGTGAGGGAGTTTCTAACCTAGAAGTGGAAGAAGAGCAGGTACTAAGAACTTAGAAAAGGGAACAAGAGCTACTTATGTATAGCTTTCATCATAAAATAAAATCTTCTTTATTAAATTAAACTGGGCTCTCCATTTTCTCCATCACACCGAGGAGTGAGGAAGTGGAAAATTAAGTTGGTGTTAATTCACTCTACAACTTAGACTATGTGCCAAAATCCTAGAACTGTGCTAGGCATGAGAAAAGGGCAATATATATATATTTTTAAGTTGTTTTCTGTTTCTCAATGGCTCACGGACCAATGTGGCAAATATATATGGTAAACAAAGAACTTCCCTATAATATGACACAAAACTGCATTAGAGTATAAAAAAAAGATGGATACTGTGCCTCATGCAGCTTAGTGGGTGCAGGGGGGAGGCTATCATGGCAGTTTATCAGCAGAAGGCATCTTAGAACTGAGTCTTAAGGGATGAATGTAAGGTGACCAAAGGATGGAAAACAAAGGGAGCTGCAAGTCATTGGGATAACCCATGCAAAGAAACAAAGGCATAGATATTCTGGCATGTGCCGGGAAGGACAGGTGGCTTGTGAGGGCTGGTAAGCAGGCTGTGAGTGAACAGCACAGTAGCAGGATCTCAGGAATGTCAACAGAGCTTATGCTCAGGACTTTCTCCTCTTGGTATGGAAATATTTGAACAGAGGCATGACTTAGACATGCTTGTCTTTAGCAAGGTTTTACACAAAATGAAAGCGAAGGCATGGAGACCAGCTACGAATCTGTCTTAACTGTCTAGGTGAGAGGTCATAGGATGTGAACTTACCCAACAGCGATGAGGCTAAGATGAGTGGGCAAATGAGAAGTTTTAGTAAGTGACTAAAAGAGTTTGGGGTGTGAGTGAGAATGGGAAAGGCAATGTGATCTTCAGATTTCTGCTCTGGCATCTGGGATATGGTGGTGCTGCTCAGCGTGATAAGGAGCATGGGACTGTTTTTTGCAGGAGCTTGACTGTAAGAAGGAGAGAGACAGGAGAAGAGGTAAAACTAAACTCTAGGTCAAAAGAGAACTTTTAAAATATTTTTATTGATGAATTGCATATATTGCAATTAACCTCTGCTGACACAAATGTTAGAGGCGTGCTTAAATGAGGCACATCAGTTTTCTCATGTGTCTTTATCGCAAACAGCCTCTCTACAACATTTATACCCTGAACTAGTCACCATAACTGGCAAGTTTTGTTTTATTTACTTTTATTTCTTCTGGAGGAGAACTTCCAGAGAGCAATAAAATGGTGAGAAGAGGTCAGAGGAAAGTGAAAATCGGCCTCAAAACTACCTGAGATGCTTAGAAAGACGACAAATTAAAGCAATACATAAAATATAAACTTCTTTTTGTTCAAGCTTTTCCTCATTACCATTTTTAATAACTGAATAATTATATAAATATCTCATTAAATCAATATAAATTAGCCAACTCTTCAAAAGTAGAGAAAATCATTTAAGTAGGTGTCATAGGTAACCTGATGGGGCCTCGTGTATGTGCAAGGAGAGGCACTAGTGAAAGTAAGATACTACTCTTGGTCTAAAGTCCATGTGAGAATGATAATGTTTTTATTCCACATAATTTTGTTCATTCTTATCATCAAAACTATGAAATGATATTTTAATTTTTTATATCACTGCTTTTCATATATAACCATTTTTAAAAGGAGTAATTTCATTTTTTTTTTAATTTCTATCACCTGTGTGTAGGTGGCAATTGTGGTCAAGTATTTCTTCCAATTTGGGTTCTTTCCCTGGAACAAGAATGTGGAATTGAACAAAGATAAACCTTACCACCCACCTAATATCATAGGAGTGGAAAAAAAAGAAGGTTATGTCCTTTATGATCTCATCCAGCTCCTGGCTCTTTTCTTCCATCGGTCAATTTTGAAGGTATGGCCCATGAACACCTGACCAGCCCATGTTGATAATTGCAGCCACCTGTGATATTCCTGGAGAACCTGAACATTAGGATTGGTCATGAGGCCAGGGGTCCAATGAGTGCATCTACTTGTATGCTCTTTTTCTTTTTTTAGCAGTTGTGTTCATTTAGTGGACATTTTCTCTAACGCTATGTGTTCAATAGTGGAACTTGTTATAAATTTGGGAGAAAATTCCCCCATATTTCTACTTCTATTATGAACATATCCTACTTAATCCATATTTGTGGGAATTGCTTGGTTGGTGTGAAAAATCTTCATGCCTAATACATTAAATTCTGCTCCTTGTTTGAGCCAGAACACCAGAGAGCTACAATTTAGGGAGTGTCATATTGCCTCTCACCTCAAGTCCAACTTCTGCCTACTTCTTTTAGTAGAATTGCTTTTGTTTGATACTTCTTGCCATGAAACTATTAGCTTCAGTAAGACACCATACATTAAGTGGTTGAATGAAGCCCAGAGCTGTGCTTCTTGTAAGCTTATTGAGAAAACCATTCATTGCACTACTCTGGGAAGACCTATCTACAGGATGGCCTGCCTCAGAGTCAGCAATTCTTGTCATCCCCCTGAAAAAAACATGTGGGTCTTTCTTCTTACATTAGACCCATGTGGGTCTTTCTTCTATACATTATTATTGTGTATGTAATAATAATATACATATATTATATACATGTAGTATATACATATAGTAATAATATGTATTATTATTATAGTAATACATATACATATTATTATATGTAGTAATACATATACATATAGTAATAATATGTATTATTATTATTGTGAACTATAAGCTAAGCTTGCTCAACTCTAAAAACTGAAGTTGCTGCATAATACACATTTTATGTATAAATGTGCCAATTGTCACTACTTTACTTCCACCTCTTATTTTAACCTGGTCTCCTTTTATAAAATATTTCAATCTCATTTTATCAAGTAGTATCTTTATTTGTTCCTGTTTATTAAATATTTTGTTTAGTTATTTTACAGGGAGAGACACAATGAGAGAAGGAACACAAGCAAGGGAGCGGGAGAGAGAGAAGCAGGCTTCCTGCTGAGGAGGGAGCCCAAAGCGGGGTTTGATCCCAGGACCCTGAACCAAAGGCAGACCCTTAACAACTGAGCCACCCAGGCACCCTATTAGTTCTTTTTTAGAACAAGCTGACATAAGTTAATACACACACACACACACACACACACACATACAGACATATGTAACAGTGTATTCGACTTCTGTCCTACTTGATATGCTATTTCAAACTGGGCTTCCTCTGCATATAGCTTGGTCAGGATCTTAACTCTGTCATCATCATCTTGCAAAATGTGCTAGTCCCTAACCTTCCACTCAAGGGGAGCCTTACCTGGGTCACAGGACAGTGGTGGGTTTGCAAAGGTATATTATCCAAGGAAACCAGTTAGCCAGAATTGAATTTGCCTAAAATTTCCAGTTCTCCTGATAAATTATCTGAATTCATACAGTTTACTAATTCTTGTTCTGAATATATTAACAACTATAGTAACATCATTATTTTAGTTCTAGAAATTGAAGTTTAAATTTCTGCATTTAAGACATGGTGGCATTATGTTGTATGTCAATTATACCTCAATTTTTTTAAAAAAAAAGACATGACCGTATAAATCTGGTCGTTTCAGAATTCCCTTGCAACTTGCTATATCCTTTCATGCATCATTTAAAAAATTTGTGGGAGCACCTGAGTGGCTCAGTTGGTTAAGCATCCAATCTTGATTTCAGCTCAGGTCATGATCTCAAGGTCATGAGATTGAGTCCTGTATTTGGCTCTGAGTGGAACATGGAGCCTGCTTAAGATTCTCCCCCTCTCCCTGCGCCCCTCCCCTGCTGCTCACTCTCTCTCTTAAAAAAATTTTTAAAGTTAAAAATTTAAAAATTAAAAATTTTTATAAATCTTTGGACATTTGTGCTGCCTTTTTACTAATATTTAAATGGTTTAACAGTTATAATTGTATATTTAAAGCATACAATAAGCAAAATGTTGGTGTTTCATATTCATATACTTACTCTGATTTCTTCTTAGAATATTTCATATTTATGATGAATGTATTTGAGGTACTATTGTGCTAAAATTTTGGCTAATGAAATGAAATTTTGGCTAATGAAAAAAATAGTTTTTGGAATGACAAATCTTTTCAGAAGAAGACAAAACTACCCTACAGCTTTGCAAACCTATTAAACAATGCTGCTATGGAAACCAAACAACTCCAACTATATGGAAATTTCAAAAGCAGTTAAAACTATCCTATTTGGTATGAGTTGCTAGAAATTTTATAAATAACTGGAAGAGTTCACTAACAAATATGGTACTACGAAAGTAGTAAAAGAATCTGAGTATGTTCATATGTTGGCAAAAGTAGAAGCAACTTTTAAAATGATTTAAAAGAAACTAATAGAAGTTGAAAATTCCCATTATGAAAATCTAGAATGTTTGCTGTATTTATAAGAATAGCATCCATTGAATATCTTTTAGAAATAATGTACTTATATATATTTAAGGAGTCTGTAAATTAGGTGACTTTTTCTTTTAATGAATTGATCATTTTCCAAGTTATTTTTTGACCAACTGAATTTTGGCAAATTGGCCTGGAGCTCTTGTCCTCTATAGCCTGTGTCAGAACTGGACTGGGCAAGGTCTTAGGGAATAAATGCATAGCTTGGCAGTCTGGGAACCCAGAAGACAGTGGGCTCACTGGGTGGCTTTGAGCTGAAGCAGGAAGTTCATTGGAAGGGGCATTTTCTATCCAGGTAGCATCTTGCACCAGCAAGGTCCCTGATTTTTCTCAGCCTCTTCCACTGTCCTTCCTATCTGTCCTACCAGGCCCTTTTGCTGATTCTTTGAAGCAAAATCCAGACTCTGCAGAGTGCATTATAATCCCTGTCTCATATAAGGACCAATACTTTTTGAGTAAAACATTTGCAGTACTGTTCCTGACTCAGCCATGTGTGATCCAGGGGTTCACATCTTACTGTGTATGTTGATGGAGGGAAGCATCATTATTCAAGTATAGATATTTGGTGAACATGGGGCCATGAGAGTAAATTCACCCACTGATACTTAAAATGCTACTTGTAAGCACAGGGAAGGATGTTCTAGAAAGTGCTTTCCCTCGAACATGTCAAGTGATTCTAATTTCACCTTTACTCCATCTGCCAACCGTTATCTACCTCCATGTCAGTTAATGAGCCATACTCTTATGATCTACACTCTCTCATTCCACCTCTACTGGGGCCATCATAAACATCTAGATAATAAGCTTTCCTAGAATCCATTGGTTTTCTAGTCTTTTCTCCACTTTACTGCAGTATGAATGACAAAAAATTATAGCATATTTAAAGTGTACCCCGTGGTGATGTGATTTACATAGACATTGTGAAAAGATTCCTTCCGTGGAATCCCATCACCTCCCATATGTATCTGTGTTCTTTGGTCTTTTCCTTTATTTATTTATTTATTTATTTATTTGGTGAGAACATTTAAATTCTAACTCAGCACATGTCAGTTATATACTACAGTGTCACGAACTACAGTCACCATACCTCACGTTTGACTTTCTAATCATGGGGGATGCAATACTGTAGGGAAGAATGTAGCTCCCTCCCTTGGAACGCACCGCTGAGTTGTCCCTTATGCTTTCTCAGTGCCATGGCTTGTGGGATGAAGATGACGTCACCGACAGTGGCACAGACAAGGAAGAGTCAGATGATGAGCTCTCCCTCAGTCGTGGCAGGAGAGCCTCCTCTGATTCTCTGAAATCCATCAATCTGGCTGCGTCGGCAGAGTCGGTACACGTGTCCTTCCCAGAGCAGCCTTCCGCCATCCGGAGGAAGCGATCGGGAAGCAGCTCCCAGATATCCCCCAGATCCAGCTTTTCTTCCAACAGGTCCCAAAGAGGTATCTGTCACAAGATATCTTGAGGCTAGAGTAACTCCTGAGTTTTCTGGTTCTTCTGGTACTAGTGATCTGGGTCTCTGGGAAAAGGGCTTACTGGGTGCTGTCAAAGAGATATGTTGTTATACGAGAAGAAAGTACTTTGAAATCAGACAGACCCGAGTTCAGATCCTGGCTCAGCTGTTCAGCTGTGTGACCTGGGAGAGTCACTTCATTCTTCAAAATGTCTGATTCCTTCCCAGGACGAAGACTTCGGGTAGTTGTGCAAAGGTGCCAGGACACTGCCTGTGTGGGCACATGCTAATTTTTAAGTCATATCCAGAGAATTCTGCTGGGTGTGTCCAGAATGCTATAAAGCACAATTCATTTTGAAAATATTTTTACATTTAATCAAGGGAACTTTTAGCAAAACTATTTATACTCTCGTTGTTCATTTCTTACGAACTAGTGAGTATCACCAGCAGATAGACAGGCCCGATAGTTGCCACTCTTGGAGAAAGTGGGTTTTGGTATGTATAGTGCTCCTGCCTGAAGCTTTCCAAATGCTTGCGTATTCATCTTCGGAATACAATTTTCAGGCAGACACCGGCAGTCACCCAATAATCATTTTGCAGTTAGAGAAATCTAGACATGAAAAAGGCTTGGGTCATGGACCCAATCTGGAAACCCCACACCCTGGGGTCCCTTCTATCAGTCTCTTTCTTCCAGGGATAAAGATCCCATAACAACCCCAGAAAGAGGCAGTGTTGGGTGTAGAAGCCCACAGATGCATTTTCCTGGGGAGGCAGAGGTGAAACTGCAGGCTCCACATCCTTAGTCATTGTTCTCACAGGCACCTGTGTATGCGCACCCTCTAAATCCACTTCACGCCATCCCTCTGCCCTGGGGGTCCCAGCGGTTTCTGTGATACTTATGTCAACAAACCTGTAACGCAGGACATCTTGGTTTCTTTGTATTTCTAGGCAGCACAAGCACACGGAACAGCAGTCAAAAAGGAAGCAGTGTTTTAAGCATCAAGCGGAAAAGCAAAAGGGAACTTTATATGGAAAAGCTTCAAGAACATTTAATCAAGGCGAAAGCATTTACCATAAAGAAGTGAGTGCCTGAACACGCTTGGGTGGGGTGTTTTATTTTAGGGCCAGGAAGCTGGTATCAATTGTTTCATATAAACCAGGACTAAAGGGCAAAGAAGTTACTTCTCATATCGCAGATATCATCTGCTTAAGGCAGAAGAAAATGACCCATATTCTATTGTTCTTAATGGAGATATAACTGACATATAATATAAGGTTAAGTTCCGGTGTACAACATAATGATTCGATATATGCATATCCTGGGGAATGATCACCACAATAGCTAACGTTCATCACCACATATAGTCACAAATTTTTTTTCTTATGATGAGACTATTTAAGATTAATGTACGGTACAGGATTAATTAACTGTTGTCACCATGCTGCACATTACGGCTCAGGACTAACTTATTTCATAACTGGAAAGTTGTATGCTTTGACCCCCTTCACCCATTTGCCCAGTCCCCACTCTGGCAACAACCAATTTGTTCTCTGTATTTATGAGTATGGATTTTTGATTTTGATTTTTCTTTAGATTCCATATATTAGTGAGATTATATGTTATCTGATAGTCTCTGACTTGTTCCATGTATAATATATATATTTCATTATATGCCATTGTGTGTGTATGTGTGTGTGTGTGTGTGTGTGTGTACACATTTTGTTTTCCATTTATCCATCAATGGACATTTAGGCGGCTTCCCTATCTTGGCTATTGTAAATAAGACTGCGCTGAATCTGGGGTGCAGACATCTTTTTGCGTTAGTAGTTTTCGTTTCCTTCAGATAAATACCCAGAAGTGGAACTGCTGTCTCCTATGGTCGTTCTATTTTTAATTTTGGGGGGAGCCTCCGTATTGTTTTCCACCATGATGCCCCAATTTACATTCCTACCAACAGTGCACGAGGGTTCCCTTCTTTCCACATCCTCACCACACCTGTTATTTCTTATCTTTGTGATGATAACCATTCTAACAGGTGTGAGGGGATGTGTTGTATTTAAAAATCACTTTTCAGTGTGATTCATTTTTATATCCATTATGTTTATAAGCACAGTTTTCCTATTTGAATAAATGATTTCAGGATTCCTGGTTCAGGATTTCCCAAGCATCATCATGTTAAAGCCCAACCAGACAGACAGGGGTATGATGTCAAAGCTGGAAGGGACTTAGAGAAACACTCTCAACCTAGAGAGGGGAAACTGAGGTCCTATGTCATACAGCTTGTCTCCAGCAAAATGCTCGCCACCCCATGTCCAAGTGTCAGGGATATAGGGCAGCAGATGAGTCATGGGAATGGAGGAGGTTCTGGGGGGATAGCCCTGAATATGGGATCCGAGACCAGGTGGGCCTTGAATCTGAGACCTGAATGTGGCCTTGAATTGAAGGCAGAGGCTGGACAGAACAAGGTGCAGTCAAAAGCCCATGGCACCACCTGGGAACAAGGAGGGGCACAGAACCCAAACAGGGGAAGAGCAGGGACTACCTAATGTGTCCCTGGCGCTCAGGTCAGACTCCAGGTCTAAGCACCGCCATGTGGCCCCACTCAATTATCACCCCACCCCTGAGTCTCAGGTCTGCTTCCTACCCCAGTTTTCCAGTAGAGGAAATAAAAACACAGAGAACTAGGGAGCATTCTTAGGGGCTCCCAGAGAGGGAGTCATTGAATAGGGTGACAAACCCCACATCTTGAAACCTGAGACCACTGTTATTCTTCAAGCATGAGAAGAGGCCGGTGGTCTCATCGGCAAAGAGAGCTAGAGAGTGCCTTCCTTGGCAATGAATTTGTCTATGCTCTCTATTAGAGCAGGATCCCCTCTGTAGCTGACTCTGCTGAGCCTGAAGAGGGAAGTGTGACCTACTTGGAAAGAGGGATGCAGAGGAATGGAATGATGGCAGTATCTGGTCATTCCTCCCATTCGCCCCTCCTGAAGCAAGTGCCGGGGGTCTCTGTTTTGCAGGACTCTGCAAATATATGTGCCCATCAGACAGTTCTTCTATGACCTCATCCACCCAGACTACAGTGCTGTGACCGACGTGTATGTGCTCATGTTCCTGGCCGACACTGTTGATTTTGTCATCATCGTCTTTGGCTTCTGGGCCTTTGGGGTAGGTTGGGGGCAAAGGCCACCACACGTCCAATGAGTAAGAGGAATACTGTCCTGTGAAATGCCACTCATGGCTGAACTCGTTGTTTCCTTCCCAGAAACACTCAGCAGCAGCAGACATCACCTCTTCACTGTCGGAGGACCAGGTTCCTGGGCCGTTTTTGGTGATGGTCCTCATTCAGTTTGGAACCATGGTGGTGGACCGAGCCCTATACCTGAGGAAGACTGTACTGGGAAAGGTCATTTTTCAGGTCATTCTTGTGTTTGGGATTCACTTCTGGATGTTCTTCATCCTGCCTGGTGTGACTGAGAGGTAAGGTGGAAGCTGGAGACATGCACCCATTCTAATGCAAATATATGCCAGGTTATCATCCCGTAGGCATGGCCACAACAAAATCACCAGGTACAGACAGAGGCATGACAGAACAGCACCATGGGTTGGAAAAGTGAGAGGTCTTCATCGGCATTAAATTCAGTGTGACTCCAAAATGTGAACTGATTCGTCAAAAGCATTTTATTGCATGTCCATATGTATTCATGGAAATAGCATATTCAGAATGAGAGGAGTGACAACCTTAGAGATCTGAGTAAACCAGGGTTCTCCCATTGTCATTGTCTCCATACCTTAGTAGACAGAGATGAACTGGGGCATGGTCTTACAGGCATTCCTAAAAGGATGAGAGGATATCAGACTATGTCATATGAACAGTGGATAAAAAATAAAAATGGAGACCATGTAGTAAAAGAAAATATAGAGGGCTGGTGGGTGGCAGAGGACAGTAGTGTGTGCCACATAGGGTAGTTGTAAGCAACAACGCGACAGTGTTTGGAAAGCACCTGACAGGGAGAGGGGAGGAGAGGGAAGCATTCATCTCCATGATGCCATGTTGCTGCCATTGTTAATAAAGCTATTGGTGCTGGTTAAGATGCACTAGAGATGAAGTCAGATGGGGAGAGGCACATAAAAAGAGGAGACTAAAGTTTGAGGGCAAAGGGCTAGTGAGATCCTTGGAAGTGGCTGGCTCCTGCCTTTCCCTCTGTCTCCTTGAAATCTAAGCTCCAGCCATATTGAGCCTCTTTAGTTACTGGAGGGCACCATATTCTCCTGCACCTTAAAGGAGCCTCACTGCCCTTCTGACCCACAATCAACCCACTCTTCCTCCTCACTCTTTAGATTTCCCAGACTGCCTCCACTGGAAACACTACTTGGGACCAAGTGGGTGCTTAATGCATGAACAAGTGAGTGGGTCAGTGGATAGAAGAGAAAAAAGGGGGACTAGTATAAATGGGAGGTAATGGGAGCAAAGAGTCAGCACTAGAGGACGTGGGAGCACCCCTATAATGTAATAATAATGATCTATTTCATTAACATATCATTAAAAGTCTTCATGTTTAACAGGAAAATTGATCTTTTTATCATAACTCAAAGGTCATTCCTGGCCAAGCCTCATGAATAACAAGCCAATCAGGCTGGCTAATTCTTTTCCAAAGTGTGACTAGAAAGTAATGAAAACTTCTCTCACTTATGTTCTTCATAACTTGACTCAGATGTCATTCCTAACAAGGAAATTCAGATCTCTTCTGACAATGTTGGAGCTACATGTCTGCTCTCACCCAAGGGCTAGGCTCTGACCTTTTGATTTTAGTGGCAGTGCAAATATTTTAAAAGGGAAAATGGAATTAGGATAATTTTCCATGAGTCTGAAGTATAACTAAGTAAAGAAAGGATTTCTCCCCCAGAAGACTACCAACAGCCCAGTAAGTTTTTCATGCCACACTGTGTATGGGGAGAGTGAACATAGCTTGGCTGATAAAAATGATTCAGATTAAGGCAAACTTTTTGTAAAAATACTTGACTTTGTTCATGAGAACATTGTGGATCTTATTTATTAGTTTTTAAAATAGAATAAATGTGATTTTCTAAATAAACCACATTCAACATCCATGGTAGTTGGATGAGGAATGTTGATTATTTCTGTGACATTTGAAAACATTCTCCACCAGCCTTCCTAGAAACTCTTAATTTCAGAGTGAAAGAGATCTTTAAAATATTTCTAGACCTACTAATTCCCCAGATGAAGGTGGGTGAAACCAAAACAGAAGAGTGATCTCCCAAAGTCACTCAGTTAGCTAGTAGTGAGAAGAGATCCCAATCACAGACCTCTTGACCTTATTGTATGCTATACCTCTCCTCCCATGGGGAGCATCCTATACTCACTTCCAAGCAGGTTTGTTAAAATAATATAACCTACTGTTCATTATGCACTTATGAAAAGAATTTAATTTTTTCATCCCCAGAAGAGAGCTCCAGAACATCAATCTTGCCCTGTCTCGATAGAAGAATCCTCAACAAAGACTGATGCTTCCAGGACTATGGCAATGGCGGAAGCCCTAGAGAATCCTTTAGCAGGATTGAATCACCAAATAGTTGGGTCATTCCCACTTGGATGAGTTTCTTATTGATGCTGTAACAAATTACCACCAACTAAGGGCTTAAAACAAAATAAATTTATCACCTTAAAGTTGTGTAGGCCAGACATCTGATAGAGGTCTCACTAGACTAAAATCAAGGTGTTGGCAGGGCTGCATTCCTTTCTAAAGGCCCTGAGGTGGGTCGCCAGGATGGCTCGATTGGTTAAGTGACCACCTTCAGCTCAGGTCATGAGCCCAGGGTCCTAGGATCAAGACCCACATCAGGCTCCTGCTCAGTTGGGAGCCTGCTTCTCCTCTGCCTCTGCTTTTGCTCTCTTGCTCGCACTCACTCTCTCTCAAATATCATCTTTAAAAAATAAAATAACAAAAAAAATAAAGTCTCTAAGGGAGAATCCCTTTATTTGCCTTTTCCAGTTTCTGGAGATGCCTTCCTTGGCTCATGGCCCCACAGTAGTCTTCAAAGGCAACCTCAGTGAGTTAAGTCCTCTTCTTATTGCATCACTCTGAACATTCCTCTGCCATCTTGGCTGCTTCTTAACACAGCTGAGAAAGATTTCTCCCTTTAAGGGTTCATTAACTAGATTCAACCCACCTGGATAACCCAGGCACTCTCCCTACCTTGAAGACCTTAACCAGTCTCAAGTATAAAGTCTTCTTTGCCGTGAATCATGACATATCCATAGGTTCTGGGGATTAAGCAATAATACCTTCCAAACCAGGGGTGCCTGGGTAGCTCAGTGGGTTAAAGCCTCTGCCTTTGGCTCAGGTCATGATCCCAGGCTCCTGGGATCTAGCCCCGAATCAGGCTCTCTGCTCAGCAGGGAAGCCTGCTTCCTCCTCTCTCTCTGCCTGCTTCTCTGCCTACTTGTGAGTTCCATCTGTCAAATAAATAAATAAATAAATAATCTTAAAAAAAAAAAAATAACTTCCAAACCAAACAGAGCTGGAATGTTTGTTAAAATGACTGACTGAATGAAAACGTCTTTTGTGCATATTCAATTCATTTTTTCATTTATTGAGTGCCTGCTATGTCCAGGGCAGCAGACCAGGTGAAAAGGGACATGACATCCCTGTGAATAAAGCAGGGACCTAGCCCCTTGTGGGAAGGACCACACAATGGCTTCCATGGATTGAAGCGCTATGATAAATACTAAAAGTTTGACTACAGTTGTACACCTAAAACTAATATAATATTATATGGCAATAATATCTCAATTTTTTAAAGTAATAAAAACCTAGAAAGATATCACACAGTTCCATCATCCAGAAACTCTTTTTGTCCACTGTTGGACCATTCTCCCTCACAGCCAGCTTCTGGGACATGCATTTTCTGTTCAGTTACAATTTTGCCATTCCCAGAATGTCGTTTGAATGGAATCACACATTCCATGGCCTTGAAGCTGGCAGTTTCCACTTGGCATAGTTATTTGATATTCATTCATGTCGTGGCCTGTGTCAGTACTTAATTATTTTGCATTGGTCAGTAATACTCTATCATATAAATGTTCCAAAATGTGTTTAAATATAGAAAAGTTTAAGGACATTTGGGTTGTTTTTACTTCCTTTTTTTAAGATTTTATTTATTTATTTGAGGGGGGGAGTGAGAGACAGAGAACATGAGGAGGGAGGGTCAGAGGGAGAAGCAGACTCCCTGCTGAGCAAGGAGCCAGATGTGGGACTCAGTCCCGAAACTCCAGGATCATGACCTGAGCCGAAGGCAGTCGCTTAACCAACTAAGTCACCCAGGTGCCTGAGTTGTTTTTTACTTCTTTGGCAACTCCAGATAAAGCTGCTATAAACATTTTTTTAGAATGGCCGCAGGGATCATTCCTGTCTCATCTCATGGCCTCACCTCAATGGCCATTCCTAATGCAAAGGATTGCCCTATCTTTATTTTTGGATATTTAATTCAAGATATGTTAGGATTGGTGAGCCTTGAGTCTTCATTGCCAGCACGTCTGTGACAGCAGATATTCATGACATTTTAAGCCCTGTGCTGCCATCACTTGCTAACATCCCAAATTCATTTTTTCTCCAGATACTATTACTGAAAACTTAATTCATTATTGTGCAAAGGAAGACATTCATTAATAGTCATATTGCCTAAATCCTTTCAAAACAGGAAAAGAGTAAGGGAAAGTATATATTGGAATGTTCTAAACCATACAGAAAAAAATTATGGCTACTGGTTATAATATTGAGCATCAGGAAGCTCTGGTGTTTTGAATAATTAATCTGAAAAAATGTCATTTCTTGTGTATATGCACATGATTTAGTGCACAGACTTTGATTAGGTGCCTACAGTCTACAAAGCCCTGTATGGCCAGTGCTGTGGGCAATGAAGAGATGAGTAAGGCATGACTCCAGCCTCCAGCAATAAAACATGGAGAGACCACCAAAGAAATAGGTCTTTCAATATGGGACGAGCTTAATGTCCTTAATTAGATCTGACACGATTACTTCAGTAACTACAGTCTAACTATGATTTATTCCAACTTGATTCATTTTAAGGTTGTAGGAAGGGCAAGATTTGTTTGTTTGTTTTTAAGGTTTTTTTTTATTTTTAAGTTTTTATATAAACTCCAGTAGTTAACATACAGTGTAAAATGAGTTTTGGGTATACAATTTAGTGATTCAACACTTAACATACAACATGCAGTGCTCATCACAATATGGGTTGGTCCTTTTATAAGGACTAGAAAACAATACAGTTTTAAGTCTTTGATTATAATTTTGATAAATATAGAGTTTTTCCTCATGCGGTTATTGTACAAATTATTTGTAAAAGACAAGGGCATTTCCCTGCAGAGTTAAAAGAATGTTCTTTTCTACTACTATACCAATAGATACAGCCCCAGAAAGGAAGAGGAAAGGGATGGTTGAGATGGGCTCTCTGTGAAGTATCTGATGTATTTATTAATAACTTGTCAAGTGCTAGATCATGGTAAAATATTTTTAATTTATTAGGAACTGAAATACCAAAGCTGGTTTCTTCACAGCAGAGACAATTATAAGCAATATTTTTGAGATTTCTTCATATTGAGATCTACATGGAGGTTCCCAGGCCCCTGGGACACAAAGATTCATGCGTTCCTGGGCAGTTCTTAGATCTGGTCAACTAAATAGCTATTTTCAACTAAAAAAAATAACACATGTCTTCTTCTAATGTCAAAATTAAAAGTTAACAAGAAAAATCCAAAATACAAAGAGTAATACACTACATGTGTAAAAAACTTTAAGTGCTGCTCTTAATTTTAAACCCAGGGAAAATGATACCTTGCTACTGCTTGCCGAGTCAAAAGTCTTATGTTTCATTTCCTTTTAAACATTTATTGACCATGTTTAATATTCTTGTAGAATTCTGCCTTAATCCAAAGCTAAAAATGGTCCTATGACTCACCATCTTTTGAAAAGTGTTTCAGATTTGTTTCTGGTATGAAATATAGTTCCACCAAGTTTGTCCTCCAACTTATCCTAGCATTTATGAACTGTCCAGCACTGTGAGTCTCTTCATCAATTATTCCCCATGAGAAGGGACTGTGATCTCTATTGTTGGAGACATCATTAAGAAAAGAATGTTAGATCATGGAATCATAGATTTTCAGAGGTAGGGAAAATCTTCAAATAAAGTCACGGATGTCTTGACCATGATGTCTTGAGGAGTAATCACTATGGCTTATAAACACAACTGGAACCCACATCTGGGTTTTGAAACTTTGTTAATCCATGACCTATCTCTCTCTATATATATAGCAAAAACAAAAACAAACAAACAAACAAAAATGGAGGGAGGAGGTAACTCACTTCTCAGAATA
Source organism: Taxidea taxus jeffersonii (assembly GCA_003697995.1). Taxonomy (NCBI): domain Eukaryota; kingdom Metazoa; phylum Chordata; class Mammalia; order Carnivora; family Mustelidae; genus Taxidea; species Taxidea taxus. The sequence goes on along the minus strand of ML105717.1, from coordinate 321,714 downwards.
CTTTCTCCTACATCTTCCGTTTATGGGTCCTTTGTAGTTAAAAAAGGCATTTTTTGATGAGCTTTAATTTAGAACATCGAAGCAGCATCTTCCATGTTGGGAGAAAATATTAGTAAATTTGCTTAAAAATAATTGAGTTTAATTATGGTCTAAAAAACTGAACAATGCACTAATACATTGAAGGCACCATATATATATATATATATTTTTTTTTTAATTATTAGATTTTCTTACCTTACTTTTTTGCCTTTGAAGTCATCTATGTACAGAGGATACCTTACAATTGGCTGAATTGAGTCTAAGCACCAGAGGGTCAGTTAGGCTTTTCTTTTTTTTTTTTTTTTAAAATCCTAAACTGATGTGCTGTTGTATCATTATTTCACTTTCCTGTGTTTTTACATTTTAGGAAGTTCAGCCAGAACCTGGTTGCTCAGCTTTGGTACTTTGTGAAATGTGTTTACTTCGGGTTGTCTGCCTACCAAATCCGTTGTGGCTACCCAACCCGAGTCCTTGGAAACTTCCTCACCAAGAGCTACAATTATGTCAACCTCTTCTTGTTTCAAGGGTAAGGAAGGACACTCTGTATTGCCACAGTCACTCATGGAGGGGAGGCTGGTAAGAGAAAGGCATTCATTTTCCACAGGAAGGTGCAGAACGCTGACATAGCAATATGGAGCATCACAGAACTCTTCATGATGTTCGGCAAAAGACAGATATGCCTCTTTAAATAAACTTCTGTGGATAATTGACACACATCTGGCCAGTGTATCGTTCTAGAATCAGCCACATGGGTTAATTTTCTATTGCTATATCCTGAGTAATTACTGTGGTAATATTTCAAGATGAAAAATAGGGATACATGATCCTTAAGTATTAATGTATTTCTGGGCACAATGGAACAGAAATTTGGAATCTGGACTCTTTCAAAATACTGTTGGGATTTTGTGTTTACAATGTGTGCCTCTACTGACAAGACTACTTATTCCACCTAGCATCAATCTAAATGCCACATGACTTGCTTGCTCCTGATAGTAAGTTAGCTACTCAAATGAAGCATATCAACGCTTTGTTGAGGATTTCTTTGGTAGTAGCTCCTCTCTCTTCCCTTGGAAACTGTACCACAGCATAAAAGTCTAGGCTGCTCATGGCACTGCTGGTTTCTCTGTTGTACCAGACCTAGGGATAGTGACGTAATCACAGAAGAGCTGTTGAGCATGTGAGTCACTTGGGGTTGGTCTGAGGATGGCCTGGTATTTCTTCCAGGTGTTGGATTAGTGTTCACTTGGCAGAGCTGAGTAGCCTAGGGGAGAGGCCTTGAGGTGCACCTGGGTTCTCCAGCCGGAGAGAAGCTCTGTGTTAGTCAAGAAACAAGGAAGAGTCTCCAGACCCAAGAGGAGCCCAGGCCAACCCATCCCTAAATACAAGAAGCAAAGCCAGGATCTTATTAAACTTGGGCACTGACTAAGTCCACCAGGTGTGGACTCTACTGTGTGCCACCAAACACAGGTCCTGCTCCCTCTGACAGCAATCATTTGTCCTCATCTTTCAGGCACCAGCTACCTAACTTGTCCTATAGCTCATTCAGCAGCAAAACCCCAATGTTCAATAATCCTCTGACCAACAAATTCTCATAAGCAAATGTTTAAAAGAGTAAAATTATGGGTTGATTTTTTTTGCAGAAGCTATGTTCTTAAATATAGGAAATCCTAAAGACTCAACCAGAGAACTGTTGAAAGTAATCAATGAATTCAGTGTAAATTTGCAGGCTGTAAAATCAACACCCAGAAATCAGTGGTGTTTCCATATGCTAAAAACAAAATATCGTGGGGAAAAAAAACAAAAACAAAGAAAACTATCTCATTTACATCACCAAAAACAATGAAATAAATTTAGAGATAAATTTATTTTTTTTATTTAAGCTTTTTTATTTAAACACATAATGTAACCCCACCACCCTCTCCCAAACCCTCTCCCCCCCCACCCCCCTATTTGTTTTATGACATTAAGAGTCTCTTTTGGTTTGTCTCCCTCTCAATCCCATCTTGTTTCATTTTTTCCTTTCCTACCACCTTAACCCCCACCCCCGTTGCATCTCCACTTCCTCATATCAGGGAGATCATGTGATAGTTGTCTTTCTCCAGTTGACTTACTTCGCTAAGCATAAAACACAGAGATAAATTTAATCAAAAAGATTTGTACAATGAGAACTACAAAGCTTTGGTGAGAAAAATTGGAGAGGACACCTTCAAACATATTTAAAAAGGGAATCCTGGGGTGCCTGGGTGACTCAGTCAGTTAAGCATCTACCTTAAGCTGAGGTCATGATCCCAGGGTCCTGGGATCGAGCCCTGCGATGGAGTCCCTGCTCAGTGGGCAGTCTGCTTCTCCCTCTCCCTCTGCCCCTCCACCCACTGCTTGTGCTCTCTCTCACCCTCTTTCTTGAATAAATAAAAAATTTAAAAAAAGAAAAAAAAAAGAAAAAGGGAATCCTAATTTGTTAAGACCATCAACAAAAAGAAAAAAAATAGAAAAATGAATGGGCAATACTAATTTACACATTGACTCATGATGGAAAGAGGTTATAATTCCCAGTTGCATTTTACCATAAGGGTCACCCTGAGAATTGTTTCTGAGTCATAGGGCTGAGACGACAGAGAACTACATGAGCTCCTGGGGTTGGGAGGGTGATGGGGTTCACCCCACAACTATCTGTCTAACAAGATATGGCTTCTGGCAGGTTCCGCCTTGTTCCCTTTCTGACTGAGCTGAGGGCTGTGATGGACTGGGTGTGGACAGACACAACCTTGAGCCTTTCCAGCTGGATCTGTGTGGAGGATATCTATGCTCACATATTCATCCTGAAATGTTGGCGGGAGTCCGAAAAAGTAAGCCAGAAAAATGCCTGATCCCTTTTTGTTTCCCTTCCATCCAGGCTGGTTATGAGATTAATGTGAACCTCTGCGAGTTTTGTAGCCAAATAAAGGGGGACGGGGGGCAGAAACAGTGAGGATCTTTAAGTGTCCCATTGGTCTCCATTCCCTGGACTTGGGAATTTTGGACTCACTGTTGCCTTTAGTCAGCAATAGCGTCCAAATGTCTTCCCCTTTTGGCAAATGTATATTGTAGTTATTTTTAAAAGAAGAAATGATATATTGCTGTGTGACCCAATAATTCTTAAATGGCTCATTGGGGAGCAGAAGGGAATGTGGTACGGTAGAGAAAAGTGAGGTCAGGTGGCTTGGACTCAGGCTCACCCTCTGATTCACTCTTTGATGAGCAACAGGACAATATGACTTCTTTGTACAGAGGAAATTGAACTACGAATATTTGCTTATTCTGTTAGATTGAATATTAAGATTTAAATATGGATAGAATTACTGTTATTTATTGGATTTTTTCACAAGTTTAACAACTGAAACAGGAGTCTGTTGAATAATAGCAACAGGACCACTCAACGATAATTAGCTGAGGTGGTATAAAATGTCTTTTTTTTTCTCTTCTCCATAATACTCTCTTTGGAAAAGTTTCCTCTAGTCTGTATACTTTCTAGTATGTTCTGTTGCTGCTTCTGGGGATTTCAGCTTCACAGGGCAGGGGCCCACTGACCTGTGGGCCCTGTATTTATGGGGTTTGTGGGAGTGAAGGAGATAGGGCTGGCAGTAAACTTAAAATCATAGAGCTTGTACTGATTTTTAAGGAGCAGAAAAGCTTTAAAATGTTAGAATATGGTGGGGTATCTGGGTGGCTTAGTCAGTTAAGTGACTGCCTTTGGCTCAGATCATGATCCCATGGTCCTGGGATTGAGCCCAGCATTGGCTTCCTGCTCAGCAGAGGATCTGCTTTTCCCTTTCCCTCTGCCTGCCACTCTGCCTACTTGTGCTCTCTCTCTGTGTCAAATAAGAAATAAAATCTTTTTTTAAAAATGAGAGAATATGACAGATATGAGAGCTGTTCTACCAAAGGGACTTTGAGGGTTAACAATCATGGTGACAGAGGACCTAGAAATCATGACAAATGAAGAAGAGTAGAAAGAACCAAGAAATGTTCTGTCTGAAGAAGAAAAAAATGGAATAATGCAAAAACAATACCCATTTGTAACTATTTGAAATACTGGGAAATAGAGGAAATGTCTGAATTTATTTGTAGGGCCCAAGATAACAGAGTTTAAGACAAGTTAGGGAGGGCACATATTGCATGGAGCACTGGGTGTGGTGCATAAACAATGAATTTTGGAACACTGGAAAAAATTAAATTAAAAAAAAAGACAAGTTGGGGAAAGCTCTGGTAAGTTTCAATGGGATATGAAGAACTTTCTAACAATCGAAGCTACCCCATCACAGCTTGGCTGCCTCAGGAGGTATCCATGTATATGTGGTGACACTAGGAGAACTCACATCCTGGACCTCCATGCTGGGAGGTACAGGTTCATCTCCAGCTCCAGGAGTTATTCATTTATTCAACAATTACCATATCAGTTGTCTATTGCTGCAATCAAACAGCCTCAAACATGGTGGCCTAAAATATATATATATACATGTATATATATGTATGTAATGTATTATATAATATATAATACACTAATATATAATTAATTAATTATATGTTTAAAAAAATAAATAAATTAAATATATTATATATAATATAATAAATAATTTTTTTTTAGAGAGAGAGAGAGCATGCAGAACAGGGAGGGGCAGAGTGAGGGAGAGAGAGAGAAACTCAAGTAGCACCTATGCCAGACACAGAGCCCAAGATGTGGCTTGATCTCATGACCCTAAGATCATGACCTGAGCTAGTCCCTTACTTAATTTTCTGAGCCACCCAGGAACCCCAACCTCAGTGGATGAAAAATAGCAACCATTTCCTTTGCTCGCAATTCTGCAGGTGGGCAGTATGGGCTGGACGCCACTGGACAGACTTGCCGATAGGTCATCCTATGGCTGCCCTTTCAAAGGGACCAAGCACAGACAAGAGAAAGGCCAGAGAGAGAATCAGTTCAAGGTAGAGGCAAGTTGAGAGGATAATTTTAGAATGGAGAGGATCTATACCTCTATAGGTGTTAAGGAAAAGAATAGTAGAAAAAAGAAAAGCAAAAGTTCTTAGTATTAAAGCCAAAGGAAGAAGGTTCGGGTGGGGGTGTTGGGTGGTCTTGGGCCTGTAAAGCGTGTAATCAGAGGCCTGGGTGAACAAGTTAGTAGGGAAGAGGACCAGCCATTCTACAGGAAGCTGGAGAAAGATGAGCAGTGAATAAACACATCACATAGCTCGACTTCTCCACGAAATAGATGAGCTCATGTGTTGACAGCAAGGGGGAAGGACGACATCCCAAAACCCAGGGCCTGACCCCAGAGGCACCAGAAACAGTGAGATTCTACTTCCGCTGGATGAATGGGTGGGGAGTTCCTATGAGGTAGTCTCTCAGTCAGAGCTCACAGGACGGCACCTTGTTGATACGGGGTCACTTTTCATGGAAGCAGCTGTTTCTGCCCCATTTGTTGGCTCTTACAAGCCTTTCACTGTCTTTGAGCCAACAGGTCACAACCTTCTTAATATCACAGTGAGGGGTGACACCCATTGTCCGTCCTCCTTGTGAAGGCTGGTGTCGCTCTTCCCTGGAACACTAGGCATTCCTGCCCATGAAAAGTTTACAATCATTGCTGTTATTTTACCTACAAGAAATAAAAAGCCTCGTTTAATGTATCACTCCTCCTTAAATATATACTTCTATCTTATGCTAAGTCAAAGGGTATTTCAGAGTATCAATATTTTAAATCACACCTGGTAGAACTTCCTGAGAACTTACATGTTGGGGAGGTCAGCGCCAAGGGAGTCTGAACAAATCTGGACCTCATTTCCACTCTGTCCCATCAGAGGCTGAAGCGTTACCAGGGACAATCTCTTGTCTAGTGTGAAGCAGAAAAGTAAGCTTCTTTTAACACTGACTTTTCTTGGGGATTACTCTGAGTTGAATATACTGTGCTCCAGGGGCTTTATGAATATGCTTATGAAACCAGAACAATTTCCTGAAAGGCAGAGTGTTGGCATATGAACACCCACAAATGCAGGCCACTTAGTCCTAGTCATAGTTTACTTTTCTTTCTTTCTTTCTTTATTTGAGAGAGAGAGACAGAGAGCGTGAGTTCAAGCAGGGAGAGGGGCAGAAGGAGAGGGAGAAGCAGGCTCCCACTGAGCAGGGAACCCAATGTGGGCTCAATCCCAGGACCCTGGGCTCATGGCCTAATGACCTAAGCCGGTGGCAGACACTTAACTGACTGAGTCACCCAGGCACCCCCTCCCCTCACACACACAACAATTTTAAGGAGAAAGTCTGTCAGGTCCCATTAGTCCCTCATAGTAACACAGTGGAAATGTGTTGGGAGCTCATTAAAGCTTCACATCACCACCTAACTTCATAGACTGGGGACAAGGTTGCTCTCCCCACTTTAGGGTGAGTGAAGAAGAGTCAGGTCCCAGTCAGGTCCTGCGGGAAGAGCAAAGCATCCTTCCCCCGCCTGAAGGAAGCCTGAGCCCTGTGTGACTTCTCTGTTGCAGAGATACCCGCAACCCAGGGGGCAGAAGAAGAAGAAAGTCGTGAAGTATGGCATGGGAGGCATGATCATCGTTCTGCTCATCTGCATCGTCTGGTTTCCCCTTCTCTTCATGTCCTTGATCAAATCTGTGGCGGGGGTCATCAACCAGCCCCTGGATGTCTCGGTCACGATTACCCTGGGAGGGTACCAGGTAACTGCTGTGTCCCTCCCCCCAGGTCTGGCTCCCCTGCCCGAGTCTTTCCTGACCACCAGCGACAGGATGTTCAGTTAGCTTTTGCGGCCAGATTCCCTCCCCCTGCATTTTAACTGGTCAGCATAGGCATGGTGTATGAGATAAGGCACAGAGACATTGAAAGGGTAGTTCTGTGAGGCACTCGAATAATCACTTCCAAAAAGAGATTCCTGAGGCCAGTTGCCATTGGCTACACAGTGGGTGATAATATACTGTGTAAATATTTCTCTTTTAACCCAGGATGCAGAGACAAGCCTCGGGAGTGTTGACAGCACTGTTTCTTTGTTTTCCAGCCCATTTTCACAATGAGTGCCCAGCAAAGCCAGCTGAAAGTCATGGATCAGCCAAAGTTTAATAAGTTTATGAAAGCTTTCTCTAGGGACACTGTAAGTAAATGCACGTAGTAGATGTCTGTGAAGAACTTTCATCTAGGTGAGCTTACGGCTTGTCACTTTATTCACTGTTCTGCTGTGGCCTGTGGTGGTGGGAAGGACTCTTCAAGGATTACCAGTGGCCACTGGCCACTTGGATAATCTGAGACATTATGACTGTATTATTGGATAGAAGTGTCAATAGACATAATTTTAATTCAGGACATTTTAATGTAAGCTCAACAGATGTAGGTTCTCTTTCATATTTTTAGATGTTTTTAATTGCTGTAGATACTGATCCCTTTGAGGTCTCTTCTGAGAATCTTATCTTCAGGGAGTAATTCAAAATATTGGAAAAGCTCTATGCAGGTACCTGCTTGTGATGGCATTCTTAGTATTGACAAAAGTTGGAAGCAACTCTCAGTAAGTAGAGGCTGTTGAATAAATTATTGCAAATGTGTCCAGTGAATCTGATGGGCACTGGCTTCCCTAGGGTGGTTGGCATGGGAGAAGGGGGCTACCGCTTTTCATTTTAAGTACATGCTGTGTTGTCTGAGTAGTTTCCAAGCAACTTCTTTTGTAATACAAAATAATGATTGCAAAGACCACACATGGCATGAACATGTCTCAAGATAAGACATAAATGAAAAAGAATATATTGTACTGGGCTCCTGGGTGGCTCAGTGGGTTAAGCCTCTGCCTTCGGCTCGGGTCATGATCTCAGGGTCCTGATCGAGTCCCGTATCGGACTCTCTGCTTGGCAGGGTGCCTGCTTCCTCCCCTCTCTCTGCCTGCCTCTCTGCCTACTTGTGATCTCTCTCTGTCAAATAAATAAATAATCTTTAAAAAAAAAAAAGAAAGAATATACGGTACTGTTTTTTAAGTGATTTTTAAAAATCTGCATTTCCTTCCTACTGCATATAATAGTGATAATGTCCTGTTGGCAAAGTTGTGGCTAATGTATTCCTTTCTCTCCATTGTACACTCAGAATAATATGAGAAATTGATTTTTCATAATTAAAATTTGCTTTTCAAATAATACTTCCCTATTTAAAGAAAATGATTAGGCAGATGGAGGCTTAGCTCCTTTATAAAATTATCAGCCTCTAATGCACACTGCCCAGACTCATCTCAAGGGGTGTGCAGCTGTGAAGGTAGGACCAAGATGTTGTGGGTGGATTAAATTTGACTGTCTCATGAGAGGTAACACCCCAAGAGTTGATAAGTTTCCCGCTTAGTGGGGAGGAAAAATGACACCAAATCCTTTGATTTGTCTTCACTGATTCATTGAAATGATTCTGTACCTGTACTGTACCAAGATTGCTCTGTGTCACTGGGGCTGTCCATTCCGCATGCAGAGGGGACATAGTACCACGGAGCACCAAGCCCATCCACTGTAGAAACTGTCCTTCCATAGGGAAGAAATCCTCATTCAGCAGTTAGTTAAAAGGAAGAGCAATTGCTTTACTTGTACATCACCATGTCTATGATATATTTATGCATGTGTACTTGTGTGCATACAGGGTGCTATGCAATTTCTGGAAAATTATGAAAAGGAAGACATAACAGTAGCAGAACTGGAAGGAAACTCAAATTCTTTGTGGACCATCAGCCCTCCCAGTAAGCAGAAAATGATAGAGGAACTCATGGACCCCAATAGTAGCTTCTCTGTTGTTTTTTCATGGAGTATTCAGAGGTAGTTACTGTCTTTCCATGTATGATTTCCCCCTTTTCCCCCAATCTAAACTCGGGGCGGGAGTGGGAGGATAGAAGTACAGAAAAATTCAATTGATGTGGGTTTTAGTTGACATCATGCTTTGGGAACATTCATTCGATGCTACAGCTAAACTTTTGTGTTTATTAAATAATGATCCGCCTGAGAATCTCTGGCAAAAATAAGAACTTTATAGTTTTCCTTTTTCCTGCTAACTTAAGTCTTTAAAGAGAGGCTGGCAATGAGTTCTGTGAACAAGGGAGAGGGGCAAAGTGAGAGGGAAATGGGTAAGGACTCATAAAAATGAAATCGTCTGGATGGTGGTAAGATTTCCCTGAAAGGGTGAAATTTGTTCTTCGGAATTAAGACCGGCAGCCTCAGGAACCCCAGTTCTCACTTGCATCCATCCCCACAACACGGGGAAAACCTAACATACCTTTTCTCCACACATAGTGTGTGCGAGCAGCCCAGCAGTCCCAGAAGGGGAGAGCTGAGAGAGATTCCTTCCAACCTAACCTGAGCCAATGGCCAGCATTCGGCCACTACTTTGCTCATTTGTTTTTTTTAAGGTTTTATTTAAATTCCAGTTAACATACAGTGTGATTAGTTTCAGGCATACAGTATAGTGATTCAGCACTTTCATACAGTACACAGTGCTCATCACAAGTGCCTTCCTTAATCCTGTCACCTACTCCCCCATTCCCCCTCCCCTCTGATAACCAACAATTTGCTCTCTATAGTTGAGTCTGTTTCTTGGTTTGCCTCTTTCTCCCTCTCTTTTTCCCCCCTTTGCTCATTTGTTTTGTTTCTTAAATTCCACGCATGAGTGAGATCGTATGATGTTTGTCTTTCTCTGACTTGTTTTGCTCAACATAATACTGTCTAGTTTTGTCCATGGCTTTGCAAATGACAAGATTTCATTCTTTTTGGTGGCTGAGTAATATCCATATATATATATATATGGATGTGTGTATTTTTATATATATGTATATATACACCACATCTTCCTTATCCATTCCTAAAAGCATGTCTTAGGAAAAGTTCTTGCTTTCAAAAACCCGTGTGTTAGTGAAGTACTTGGGACACCTTGACAAGATCAGCTAGTTGAAAGGCTTAGTGTGTGTGTGTGTGTTTGTTTGTTATCATGGTCTTGTGGTTTCAGGATTCTCTGGAGGCTTATTTGGGAAGTCAGGTGATAGGTGTATTTGGGTCCATGATTCCTGGCTTCTAGGATGAAATTAAGAAAGAATCATTGTAGGTACCTAGGAAGCCTTCTCCAATCTAAAATGAATTTCCAAGGAAACAGTAAAGAAAGATTTCAAAGAGGGCTGTTCAGAATTGAAAGAACTCCTTCCTGAATCTTATTTTCTCCTTTAGAATTTACATCCCAAGTTCCTCACACGAAATTCTGGACTGCCAAAAATTTATTTTCTAGCCTTTTCTTTGAAGAGCTACCAAAAAATTAACAACATTAAAGATCAACTTTTGATTGAACATTCTTTTAAAAACGTGGATTCTATTAGTCAGCATGGAGACTAACCTCGTTGGATTAATATAAGAATGTTGCAGAAATTCATATCAGAGCATCAGGACGGTTTCTCTTCTAGTCAGCAGACTGCCTCCTCACGTGCCGTCTGCTTTAAAGGTGTTTGTGGCCTCCCTGGGGTTTACTAACTTGGTTGTCTAAGAAGCTGGACATAAAGGTCAGGTGGACAGAAAAGTTGGGGTTGACAGTTGTGGACCCAGTGAAGACTTGGTGAGATTAATAAAAGAGTCAAGTGAATTTTTGAATCTCTCTTCCAAACTTCTGAATAATCACTGACATTGAGCCCTTTTATCTTTCTTCACAGAAACATGAGTCTGGGTGCAAAAGCAGAAATAGCAACCGATAAGCTATCTTTTCCTCTTAAAAATACTACACGTAAGAATATAGCTAAAATGATAGCCGGCAACAACACAGAAAGTTCAAGAACACCCGTGTAAGTGATTGCTCCTGTTCATTAGCTTTAATAGATGGCTGTGTCTAGTACAAAATCTCCATTTGCAAATTCGCATTTGCAAGAAACGCAACTTTCTCCATTCTCCAGTAACCCAAGTGAATCTCTACTTGGAGATCTCATTATGTTACATTAAGACAGCTCTGTTTTCCTCCCCTCTCCCTCTCTGTCCACCTAGCCCTGGGAGTCCTGATCTTGTCTCTGGGTAGCAGACCTTGCTCTTATCTGACCATAATCACCAAAAGCCAGGGAGAGCCCCTGAGAGACCCCTTTTCTACTATTACTCCTGACCTGGGCTCATTGAATGCCTGGCTAATGGATGAGGGTACAGGGGAGATAAAAAATAAAGAGAAATTTGGCCGAGGGTTTGAGGGGAACTCTCTCTTAATGTATTATCTTGCCATAAAAATACTCCACTTCAGACAAATCCAAGCTTGGATGTTTAGATTCTAGTATGAGAACTAGGAGGAAGGGGCGAAATGCTATGGGTGCAAAACCGCTAAATCACATTCACTGGCCAATGTCTAGTTCTGACCTCCAGTCTGCCCTGGCCCCACTGTGCTGCGTTGAGCATCAGAGCTGCCATGATGCAGTCCTCACACTATTTTCCCTAAGACAGCATTTTTTAATCACTACAGTTGAAGAAACCTCAAAGATTGTCAAATCTTCCCTCATCGTTTCCCCATGAAAGAACAGGCCTAGAAGGACAGAGTGACCTGCTCACATTAATCAGTTTGTCCTCTGCAGAGGGAGGGTCAGGTCCAGGCCACCAGCTGTCTCCTTGAGTCTCAATCTTGTCACTAGATAGATTCATGCAGTCCACTTATTATGGATATAATTATATACCTGCATAGAGTACAGACATAGATTCTAGCAAGAAAGACAGCCCCTTGCTTCAGAAACAGTCACAGGCAGTTTTTAAGACATTAATAATAAGCTCATGTACAGAGTTTACCTAAGTTTTTGAATAGAACTACTAAATTTGTTTGGCTTCAGAAATTTCTGATTATAATGGGGCCCATAAATTGTGATGACACCACATTGCATAGAAGTACAAAGACTCACTGTTATTTGTTTGAGATGAGGTAAAAGATGGTAACAAAAAGTCAATTTTATGTGAATAAAACAACTAAAGCTTCACTACCCTCTCTCCCCTTTTTTTTCTGAACACACAGGACTATAGAAAGGATCTACCCATATTACGTGAAAGCGCCTAGTGATTCGAACTCAAAACCTATAAAGCAACTTTTGTCTGGTAAGGATGAGAAGGAATTGTTTCAGAACTCTTTTTAATTCTTTTATCAGTGTCTACAGTTTGCCATTTTCAGCCTTTCTCCAGCTGCTTTCCAGTTTTCTTTCCCTATGAGACATGGCCTACAGAAGCCGGGGACTCCCAGCTACAGTCACCGGCCAGAAGGAGCCAGTCATGCAACGGGAACCATATTCTTCATGGTTTTCATTGATATAGAACATGATGGGCTTAAATCTATGTTCTAGTAGCTTCAGTTACTGATTCATCAGTCTGTTTACTTGTTTCTATTAACATCCATCTCTTAGGCAGGAAACGGCCTAATGCAATATTAAATATGAAAGCCCTCTGATAAGAACAATAGAAACGGAGCCGGAAATGTACTTGATTCAGCCCAAGGGTGGTTAAGTATCAATGTCAGCCTCTAGGGACTGTATGTACCCCCAAAAAACAGTGATGGTAACATGCTGATGTTTGGGGATTCTTAAACAGTAATTACTAAGCATTGTTTGACTTCATCAGTTGGATCAGAACAGATGTGTACATGTGGTAAAAGTAAAAGGACAAAGCAGTTATCCAAGTCGTGTTCACTCCTTTGCCAATGTGGGCCGCTTGTGGTCATCAGACAGTGTGTCAGGCACTGGATACCAGGCTCCTTGAGGCTCATGTTTACCTGGAAAGATGGAGATGGAAACAAACAGCTGGAAGCTCCCATGGAGACCAGCAGAAGTAGAGGCAGGATAGAGGTTCAGAAGACAAGCATGGGTGGGTCCCTACATCTCTATGCTCTTCTTCCTCAACAGTCAATAAATGATACATATGTCTTACACAGTAATTGTGAGATGCACTGAGTACTTTGGCATTTCCATGTCAGTCCAGATAGTTCTGGAAATGGTTAGTCCAAGAGCGTAGATTGCTCAATGATCAGTCATTCCCTCGGAAATGCTACTGTCCCTCAGTGGGCCCTTCACAGCTGCTGCCTCCCTCATCAAATGATCCTGTAAGCCTGCCAGGGCCCTCCTTCAGCTGCCTCCCTCTCTCTGGCAATGAGGCTCAAATGTTCTCCAGGCCCCCCCACTTCCTTTCAGCTTCAGGAAGATGGGACTCCTCCCTCCAGGGTCAGCCTCACCTTGTGCCCAGATTCCCAGCCCTTCTCCACCCTTATTTTCCCCTTTCTCAGCTAATGTTCTGTGCTCCCCAAACACGGGCTTGTTGGCTGTGGATCATTTGAGGTCCAGCCAACGAAGTCCTTCTTTCCCAGACCACACGGTCTTGTGCTCTTAGGTCTTGTCAACACAGCAGCTTCTCTGATGAGTTATATCTAATCTTTAGCATAGGTTGGTGGTTATCACCAATTTACAAAGGAGGAAACTGAGGCTTGGGGTGTGAATTACTCAGCAGAGGTTATACAACTGATATGTGAACAAATTAGATTCAAACCTAGGCCAGATATCCCCTCTTAGAACTCTCTAGACTTCAGAACCTGGGTTCTTGTTCTTCCTGAGCATTCGAAATGGTTCACATTCGGCCTGGGTAAGGGCTTCTTTATCTTTAAGAGCTTCCTACCTCACTCTCCATCATTCCATCCATCTGTCCGTTCATCCACTCACCCATCCATCCAATCCATCCATCAAATAGACATTCAATACCAGGCACTGTCCCAGATTCCTCTGATCCAGGAACTTAGCAGGAAATAATGCAGACTCGGCCCCTACCCTCACAGTCCACCACCAGAATTCTCATCTGAGGCCCTATTATCATTGAGGGAGGTGGTATTTTCTTAGAAAGACCTATTCAAAGAACTCCAAGCTTTCTCCCACCCTTTCACAATACTTTTATATTGACTCTGTGCTCCAACAAAAGCAATCATTATCCAGGCATCATGGATTTTCAGAACTTCACTAAGCTTCATGCCATCAAGCCTTCCTGAAATAGCTTCCTCTCCCCGACCACCCCCACTTAACTGAAGTTCTCCACAAAACTCAGCTCAGAAGCCGTCTCCTCTGGGAAGCCCTCCTGGATCCTACCAAGAAGAAGTAGTCTCCCCATGCTAACAGACCTTGTGGGTGCAGGTCCTGTAGTGGTTGCCTCATGCCCATAAGTCACACTTGTATACATGGCCTGCTCCTGTTGAGATACGGAATCATGCTGTATGCAATTTTGTGACCCCTCATCACCTGACAGAGGGCCTTCTTCTTGAAGACACTCAATAAATGCTGGTAATAGGATTGAATTTGTCAATTCACTAAAAAGTTGGTGATTTTGAATTTTTAAATGTCTAACTAGTTGTTTGGAATTATCAGCGAAGACACTCACATGATGGGTCTTCTTTCTCTCCTGTGACATGTCTGCCATGCTCACTTGGCAGCAGGGAGCTACTGTTTAGTGACAAGGAGAAAACATATGCACACCTAGGGCCCGCTTTTCTTTCTCTACTCACATTGTTACTGTGTCCTTGTGTCCTACTCATCCAGGCACTATATACCATGCTATGGATAGTAGTAACCAGGGTTTGCCACCTGAGGACTGCTGAGCATTGAATACTAATAGTCTCATGCTAACTTGATTTCATTTTACTCCTCTTCCAGAAAATAATTTCATGAATATCACCATCATTTTGTCCAGAGACAATACAACTAAATCTAACAGTGAGTGGTGGGTTCTCAACCTGACTGGAAATAGAATATACAATCAGCATGCCCAGGCCTTGGAACTGGTGGTCTTCAATGACAAAGTCAGCCCCCCAAGTCTGGGGTTCCTGGCTGGCTACGGGTAAGAAGATATTTCACAGTTGACAGTTATAAGTCTACTTCTGTATCATATAAAGTTGAGGGTGGGAAGCCTTGTATCTTCCCAGAATTCTTGAACTTAGTAGCTGAACATTAAAATTCATAGGTTATTGGCCCTTCATTTAAAAAACTGACGAACCAGAGTCCCAAAGAAGCCAAAATGCCTGATGTGAGTAACACCCTTAAGGACAGGTCTAGAAATCATATGTCCAGTTTCTTCACTCTATACCTTTCTGTTGTGTTTGAGGCCATTCCATCTTTAGACATAGAAATTGATGTTGGAGGGTGCCTGGGTGGCTCAGTGGATTAAACCTCTGCCTTCGGCTCAGGTCATGATCTCAGGGTCCTGGGATCGAGCCCCATATTGGGCTCTCTGTTCAGCGGGGAGCTTGCTTCCCCCTCTCTCTCTGCCTGCCTCTCTGCCTACTTGTGATCACTCACTCTCTGTCAAACAAATAAATAAATAAATCTTAAAAAAAAAAAGAAAGAAAGAAAGAATTGATGTTGGGTTACCTCTTTTCTGTTTAGATTGCCTTCTGACCTTAGCAGACATGGTCTCGTCAGACATCGCAGCCTGGGACATGGTCCAATGTCCAGAATGGTCTGAAGCTACCGTTTCACAGTGTTCTGATCCTTAAATGCTAGGACACATACATCCCCAATAGAACATGAATGTCTATTAAGAAATCATTGTCTATGCAGAATTGTATTTATAAAAATAAAGTGTTGGGTGCAGGAAAGTGTATATAGTACAGTGGCATCTCTACCAAATCTATTATGCGATTTCTTTATTTAATATATGCAGTAAAACCACCTGAAGTTCATCTGTGAAACTCTTAACATCGTCTATTTCCAAAATTTGGAATTTTTTTTTCATTTTCATTGTTCAACTATTATAGTTCTGTCAGGGAAAAACTTTAAACTTTGGTCAGTTTATCATATCTTCTGTGGAGTTGGAGGGAAATGCTTTTTTTTTCTTTTAGATGCATTCTATTAACTGTATTTAACTAGTAAATACAATTTCTACTCGATTTTTTTTTCAGCATCATGGGATTATATGCTTCGGTTGTCCTTGTGATTGGGAAGTTTGTCCGCGAGTTCTTCAGTGGCATTTCTCACTCGATCATGTTTGAAGAGCTTCCAAATGTGGATCGAATCCTGAAGTTGTGCACAGATATTTTTTTAGTTCGAGAAACAGGGGAACTGGAACTAGAGGAAGATCTCTATGCCAAATTAATATTCCTGTACCGCTCACCAGAAACCATGATCAAGTGGACTAGAGAAAAAACAAATTGATCGTTTAAGACACAGACTGCAAGTCAAGTTAACATTTGAATATTTTTTAAAAAAAGCACAATATTCTCATAAGAGCTGAGCATTTCTAGTTGGATGGAAATGGTTTCTCTTCTGACAGGTGGTCAGAAGGAGCTGACTTCCTTTTGCAGTCTAAGCTACCTTACAAATGAAGGCGCTGTTGAAAAGGTTATTTGTAATTCCATTTCTCCAAAATCAGGGCTACTTGTTTTATGTTTTAATCAACAGTGTCTTGTGTTCTGACTGACTATGCAAAGGAGTCATTTATGGATCTCCTCCCTCAGAGAAACAGGAGAGAAGATGAAGGGAGAAGGAAAGACACCCATGTTTTCCTGCACGGGGACCGCACCCTTCCTGAAGAGATGCTATAATGGCGGACACTGTGCTCTGTCACCAGTGGGAAGCTGTGGTGAGGAGAACAGATGGGACTCAGCACACCCCAAAAATATGCAACAGCAATAGGAGGCTGAAACTCCTGAACGGATTTCTAGGGGGAAACGAGAAAGGGAGCTAAAGACCCATGAAGATACCAGAGGAAGGATAAGCCTCATTCTAAGCAAAAAGTTAACATTAGTGACACTCTTACTGCCTTATCTTAACTGAAGACTAATAAAAAAAAAAAAAATCTTTCCATTAAACAGCAGTGACTTCTCAGGAAAAAAAAAAAAAAAAAAGCAGCAAAACAAATATGTGGACCTGCTTCATTGAGGCCCAGCTCATGACCCACTTCAGTGAGGGTGGCTGTTGTGCTTCAGAGTTCCTGTTCCTCCTCAGACACAGGCTCCGGGTAGAAAGATAAAAATGGCGCCCAGCTGGGTGTGGAAGGAATACTCTGACTTTGTAACTTTTACTAACTGAGGTCATGAACGCTCTTCTACCTTTCCCCATCCCTCAACACGCTTTTTCCCATTTCAATGATTTAAGGCAATGGTGTTTTCCAGTATGTGACATTTTCCTCCCTGTTTTTCAGGTATATCAAAGAGTTTACATATTCCAATTCACATTTTTACATCTGAGACGGGTTTTTTAAGTTCATAATTATGGAAGAAATATGTATATTGAGCTTGGGGAAATAAAAAAATGGCCTTTTCTTAAATTATTATTATTGGTAATACAACCTCTTCATTAAATAATAATGTAGCATGAAAATTTATGATTGAAATGTAGTTTTCATTCCATATTAAAATACAGTTTGTGAGGAATCATCGAATGGAATAGAATACGTCAAAAAAAAATGATCCTATGTAGTTTGGGTTCAGGATTGATTTAAAATAAAGCACATCTTGCAAAGTCAGCTCAAGAATAGTCTTCATTCTGCCTCTTTTGCATGAAGTAGGAAAAACGACTATTTTCAACCCTATGTAAACAAAGTATTTAAAAAATTAACTGAGGGAAGAATTCACTTCTTGTTGGTTTTACTTGTCTTTCTCATGTGAATAATGAGGTTATATTATTCTATGTGAATAATATAAGCAGGACGCAACTGGTAACAAATTAATTTCCGAAGAGTTAGAATGAACACGGAGCTGTTGAGTGTCTTCTAGAAAATTAGTGCATATTTGTTCTTCAAATGTAAAAGCCAACATGCTTCCGCCCTGAGGAAATCAAGTCCTCCAGTCATCGTAACAATAAGCTCTGACTACTTAGGGAAACGCTTTGGACCACATTCTGATTCCCCAACAACAGCAACAATCATTATGTATATTTCTGATTGTGAATTCTTTCTTTTAAAAATGTCAACTCAAGGGAATTGCCAGAGAGCACGTTATGACACATTTAGGAAAGAGAAGAAGGAGACAATGTTCCTGAGAACAAAGTGTCAAGTCAAAGTACACCAGAATGCTCATGTTCCTCAAGGGAACAGTTTCCAGGGTTCAAGAAAAACCTTCCCTGTGCATCAGAGGGGAAAATGTCAAAGGAAATTTAAAAACTAGAAATAAAAAAATGTAGAAGGGACGTGCTTCCTCCAGGGAGGCATGTGGAGACTAGAGGGGACAGGGCAGAGAGTGAAGAGGTCTGCCGGCCCCTGTGGGGTGGGGAAGCCCCAGGCCAGCAGGTCACTTCTCTCAGCCTCATGTATGACAACATGAAGGAATCACCCTCCTGTACCAGCCACATTCTAAGCCCTGGCCCCGTAGGCGCCCCTTAGATTGCTTTCTCTGGAGATAGCCTCTGAAATGAAGAGCCATGTTGGGCTCCACCCCAGGACCCTGGGATCATGACCCGAGCTGAAGGCAGATGCTTAACCAACTGAGCCACCCAGGTGCCCCCCCTTTTTTTTCTTTTAAAGATTTTATTTATTTATTTGTCAGAGAATGAGGAAGAGAGTGTCCTTCTAGTTTAATTGTCCTTTCTAAAATAATTATTTTTCAAATCCTGATTTCTACTGTTCTTTAAAATAATTTCCTTAATCTATTCTAGTTTATCTTGAAATACTGGGTTATAATTTTTACCCACTTTGTGGGCACATCTTTCTGGTAAACTTTTTTTTTTTGTCTCTAAGGACCTGATTCTTATTTTTTCTTACTGATAAGTATTTGATATCATATTTAAGTGCGGCCCTTTTCGGGGGCTTCTGTGTGTGTGTGACGTTAGCTTCCCTAACTTTTGGGTAGGGGGATAGTTCCTCTAGCTCCTGAACTCTGGAGCCCTCAGTCCTGGAGCGTCCGCAAATGTGCCCTCCTTTCTGAGGCCCCCGGCACTGCTTTCCCCACCCAACCTTCCATCAGACTCTCTCCGCAGGAGTAGCTATTCTGTCCCCTCAATTCCCAGCAGTGTCCCCACGTTGCAGGGCCTGGTCCTGGGAGGCAGTGTCAATGAATTCATCTTGAGAGTTCACAGGTCCAGCCTGCTCCGTTCCTCCAGTCCATGCTGCTGAGCCCCCGCCTTCACCCCCGAATGGGGACTTGCACAATCCTCTCCTGGGGTGCCCGGGCATCATCAGTGTTGCCAAGAGGGGCTCCGGATTCCGGCTCTGCCAGACGATCTTTGCTTCTCTCCTCTGCCTTCTGCATCTGAGATGCTCCACATCGTGAAGTCAGTGGGGTTTGTTCTTGCTGGCCCAGTTGTGGGGGCAGCAGAGAAGGAAAACAAGGGTGACTGAGGAAGCACCCGACACCAGGCTGCCGCCTTTACCGGCCGTAATGCCTCTAAACACAGTCTTTCAACACAGTATTAGCAAAGAAGAACACATTTACTTTCATAGCTCGGGATAACAGACTGACATCTCATTGGCCTCCTGACACAAATTATTTGGTAGAAAGGTGCTTTGGAACAGTCAGTGTGCACAAGTGATTGGTTCTCAGGAGCCTACATTGTTTGGAGTAAAAGGCATTTTTTTTAAAAGATATGTTGAATTGTTTTAAGTAAATATCTGTGGTTGTATTCACGCGTATTTTCATTAATCAAATTTGCTGGTCCATCTATCCTACTCATGTTTTCAAGACATGGTTGGTAATCTTCTCTATTGTGTATATGCATTTTACTTTAGAAATCTTGACTCCTACCTTTCTTTTTCTTTCTTTCTTTCTTTCTTTCTTTCTTTCTTTCTTTCTTTCTTTCTTTCTTTCTTTCTTTCTTTCTTTCTTTC